>JAFBJT010075586.1:81778-109558 GCA_016785325.1 Chascanopsetta lugubris
CACCCCCCCCCCCCGCCGCCCCCCGCTCCCCTCCCGCTCCCCTCCCGCTCCCCTCCCCACCCACCCCCAGGAGACACTGGGGTGTATTTTTGGGCCGGTCTCTCTGGATACAAGCCCTACACTGTGCGTTCCTTCTCCACACGAGCGCCGCTTCTCAAAGACATCCACCTTATGTCGACGCGGTTCCTTGAGCCCGTCTTCAAACGCTCGTCCGCAGGTAGTGGACGACTGAAGAGACGGAGCCCTGCGGCTTCACCGGAAACACTTTCCATGTCCTTGCCCCCCCCCCACAAGCAGACGGCAAGTCCAGCAACAATCTGTCGTACTTAAAGTTCCAGGAAACTTGATGGCACACAACCTGCCCCATCCAACTCTCTCATGGAGTTGTCTGTGCGGATAGAGTGGCCTCACTTAACACCATTTGACTGGTAGTTGGATTGATTAAAGGTGAGTGGTGGAAAATCAGCCGAGGGACCGCGTGTTGTGCTTCCAGCAGCTCGGCGAGGCGGACAGTTCATTAATCAGGATAAATACATTGTGCACATCGCCTCATCCTTCGTTACAGCGCAGCAAGGCCACCGTCGTAAATCACCGGCGAGGCGCTGTCGCTCCGGAAAACTTCAGGTGGCGGGGCCACGCGCGCAGACTGACGGGGCGGCTACTTTCCGCGCATTACCGCCGTAACTCTTCCCTAAGCAGCCTCTCTTGGCGGAGCATCGCTAAAACATGTGACAAAGGGAGACGGCCGCTCCGCCCGTCGCATTTGCACTTCATAGAGGGATTTGCACGTGTGCCTTGTTATTCCCATGTCTGAGGAATCGATTCACGCGCTCACACGTTCCCGTTGCTTAAACAAGATTAACTGCATCAATAAGCTGCAAGGGGTGGAAGGGAGGGAGGGGGGGGGGGGGCGCTGTTCCATCAGGTGCATGTATGTGCATACGTGATTGCAGGATGTGTGCGTTTGCCGTGACTTTAACCGCCTCTGACTTTGTGTGAGACAACCCGTACATCCTCTAGGACAAAAAAGTGATGTCATGGCTGCAGTCGGCCTTCGTTACCATCAGTGCTTTCATAATCCCGCCATCGCTCGCGGCCTGTTTCTCTCTTTCCCCCGTTTCTCTCCTTCCATTTGGTTTTCTTGACCTGTTTCTGTGCGGGGGACTGAACCCAGTCCGGTGTTTGACAGACATCCAACTTCCTCCATCACTCTGAGGCTCCGGCTCTCAGTTCGAGCCTCGCGGACAAACTCTCCGTTTGCCCTCCGTGTTGCAGCCATCACTCCGAGTGGCGAGACAGGATGGAGATGTTCCCTGTAGGGGTTGAAGGACAAAGATGTCATTTCATCTCACATGTCGCCGAATAATGGAGCTCATAAGGTCATCACGTTATGATGAGATGGTGCCTAAAGGAAGGAGCATCTGCACCGGAGTCGATTCCTTTTTTCATAATAAGAGCTGCCTCTCGCAGAGTCAACCAAGCACAAAGCGTCACAATGTTTCTTCCCGGTCGTTCAACATCATTTTTTTTATTTGACGGAGCGATATCGGGCAAATTGAATCCGTTGAGGGGAGTGAAAATGAAAATCCCCCAGACATACTGGATGAGGAATACAGAGGCAGAGGAGAACAGCAGACATGGCATCAATAAATAGACTCTATAATAATCCCTCCGTAGCCCAAAGGCTTCTTCACTAAAGATCAAGTGAAATGGGACTCGGGCAGCATCATAAACTCAAATCAGAACCTCTCCAGACAGGACATTCCCCCAACATCACCGCTGTCCTCAGAGGTCCAGACGTAAAGAGCCGCACTTGTGGCTTCGCAGTCTAAAGCTGAATTTCCCACAATCAACCAGGGCTGCTGAGTATGTGACATGTTGATCAAACAGAACGAGCAGAGGCGTGAACTTTCCGAATACCCTCGAACACACCCAGACCTCGTGGTCGCCTGCCTGAACAAGCACGGAGATGAGTGTGCGTTGGATGTTTCCTCACACACACTGTGTGATACCTGCTGGCTGGAGTTTTCACCACATGTTTATGACTCAGTGCCACACTGCTGCTGCTGCTGCTGCTGCTGCTGCTGCTGCTGCTGCTGCTGCTGCTGCTGCTGTGAGGCAGCTCAAGGACGAGCTGATATTGCCCCTGGCAGATGGGCAATTTGCCGCTTTTTTGCAATAGTGGATTTGTCCTCACACGTAGTTTATGCATGTGATCTCATGGAAACCAAACATACACACACACACACACACACACACACACACACACACACACACACACAGGAGACATGCAACATGAAACACCATGTGACTACATCGCATGTCATTATCTAAAAGTTTTCACATTTCAATCAATCCTTCATCTGCCTCAGAATCTGCAAAGGCATCACAACTACATGATCCCAATCTTGCCAGAAAATGCTGAGTCAGGCTAAACCTGATAATCTGGTCCCATGTCTGCATGGAAGTTTTATTGCACTTTTCTGGTGCTACATTACACATTTGACTGCCTCTGTTGAAAACTACTTTTTTTAAAGGTGGTGACAATATGGTGATTTAACAGTGCAGCATTAAGCATAGCTGAATAATACAAAGTCTAAAAGAGGGGACGCCATCATATTTGCACATCATGTAATAATGACTATAATCATCTTGATGGGATTAGTTTCAGACCTCAGCTGAAATAGTTGTATCCTGTAAATTGTCATTCTTTTGAATGCGGTAATAGGCACATGTGTAGGTAAATAGCCTGATGCGTGAAGTTCAGGTACCAGTGCCGGAATATTGTTGGGTTTTGTGGTATCAGCACATTCTTTTACTCTTGGTGTGCGCCCCATCTACTAACATGGAGGAGGCTTTCTACCGCAACAATAGAGATACTCTTAATGTCGCCTAAGCTAATTTGCTGCTGATATCTCTGGCATGTAATGTGAAAGGAGGGGCTGCTCTTCTTTGGGCCGCTCACCCCTCTCGTTACGCCCCGGTGCTGCGCGCGCTGCTCATACCCACCACATCATTACCCCACTTGAAAAGTCGGTGGGATTTTCGAGTGGGACGTGGCATCGACATCTCACCTGAGCCTCAGCGCGGCGTCGATGAGTCAGCGCATCCAAGTGGAGAAGTGGAGCCTCGCACGGACGTCGCTGTGAATCAAACCGTTGTCCTTCCCCTCGCGGCATCAGGGAGAATTATTCATACATTCACAAACTCTTGAGAGAGACAGAGTTTGTGTGTGTGTGTGTGTGTGTGTGTGCTTCCATGGTTCCTCACGTCTTTCCTTCTGTCCTCACGCAGCCCTCCAAATCCCTCTCTCCCCTCCTTTCCTGTTTCGGAGCAGATGCACTGTTGTTCCTCTCCTCTCCCACCTGCTTCACCCACTCGCACACTTGCTCTCTGTCTCTCGCTGAGCTACATTTCGGTCCGGGGAGAGAAGCGCTGATGAAACGGAATTGCTCTTTTTTTAATCACTTTCTCCTGTGGTCTCATCTCCTCACCCTCATTTCTCCCCTCCCTGAATTTGCACGGGGTTAATACAGCAGATTCTTCATTAATGCATGAAGCGCACAAAAACGCAGAGCCATTACAGACTAAACAAATCGCATCAATTACACCATCCTGTTTTCTCGAGGAATGAGAAGAGGTTTCTGCGAGATAGATATTGAAAACATCACTTTCAGATAATTACTCCGTTTCCTCCTGTTGCAGATGTTCTCGGCTTAAAGCTCCTCTGAGTAACAACTTCACCGCAGTTTTTATTAAATACAATCTTACATATCCACTGTTCGTCCCACTGATCCACTTCCCTGCTGCATCCTGAGGCGCAGACACGCAGACAGAGCAAAGAACACTGTTGCCTCTGCTCCTTCTATTGTGACTCGTTAAACTGCAAGAGCGACGTTTTGCCGAGGCCGAGCGTTCTCTCTTTCTTTTGAACCCCTGCAGCACACAGACACATTCATGAGTGTGGGCCCTGCCACTCATATGTGAAGGAGACACACAGGATACTTCATGCAGATTCAATTATGAATTGTATTATTATTATTATTATTATTATTATTGTTGTAGTGAGTTGTTCATTTGGTACGTTCTGCTGTTCGGTTTTTAACAAGGTATGTCTCCTTTGCTGTTTGACAGAGATCGTGAGAGCCATGACTCATGTGATCAACCAGGGGATGTCCATGTACTGGGGGACATCGCGGTGGTCTGCCATGGAGATCATGGTGAGAGACGGGGGAATGAAATGCTCATGATGTCATCGCAGACAACAGGAGATAAGGATGAGCCTCGTGGCAAATAGTCTCTTGACTAGTCTCAATTCACTCGGACAGTGTAATGACATTGTTGGTTTGGTTCATTCCTGTAAATATATTCTCAATGAAATAGAATATCTTGTGTCTGGATGCTTTATGCTGAGTCATATTTCTGTAAAATGTCGAATGTACCTTCAGATTATACAGACGTGATGACACTCAGCACAGTGTCGGAGCCTCTGATCTCCATTTCGCTCTGGCTTTTGAAACGAGCCGCCTTGCAGAGAATCTTTGAGCATGAAGGTCAGTATTTGCACATTTCCTCCTCCTCCTCTAACTTTTCTCTCCTCTCTTTTGTTCGCTAATCACATTGGATCAGGAGGCGTATTCTGTGGCCAGGCAGTTTAATCTAATCCCCCCCGTATGTGAGCAGGCTGAATACCATTTCTTCCAGAGGGACAAGGTGGAGACTCAGCTCCCGGAGCTCTACCATAAGATAGGTGAGTCTGTAGTAAGTGGGTTGTGCATAGTGTGAACAGCTGTAGGGGCTTATCAGACATGTGCACCTTTCCTCATTGGTTGTGTTTCATCCACAGGTGTGGGAGTGGTGTCTTGGTCCCCTCTCGCCTGTGGAATCATCACGGGAAAGTATGAAAACGGGATCCCTGAATGCTCCAGAGCCTCGATGAAGGTATTCGATTTAATCACATGGACAATCTGTAAAACCTGTTTAACAATACAAGGTGTCTGATATCTATGAGTTTACACATCCGATTTAAAAAAATCTGCATCTGGAGAATTTAAATGTGGTTCCGCGAGGGGACAGTGGGACCTTATCGGCGGCACACTCACCTACTAAATGCCATGAATTCTTTGGCTTGTCCTGCTCCCGCAGCCGTACCAGTGGTTGAGAGAGAAAGTGATGAGCGAAGATGGAAGAAAACAACAGGCCAAGCTGAAGGATCTGACTCACATCGCAGAGAAGCTGGGGTGTACTTTGCCACAGTTGGCCATCGGTAAGGGACGACCTGAGGACGCTATGATCTACAGCTTTCTATTCCTGTTGAGGGAGAAAGGTTTCAGCGTCTCTCAAAATACTGCCTGAGAACTTGGTACGACGATAGCAGCTGAACCCAACTCTCCTTATCTTTGCGCAGCCTGGTGCCTGAGGAACGAGGGGGTGAGCTCAGTGCTGCTGGGATCCTCCAATCCGACTCAGCTGACAGAGAACCTGGGAGCCATTCAAGTACATTTCCTATGTTTGATCGATGTGTTAATGAGGGTTCGTGTTAAAACAGCGCACTGATCGTCGGCTCCTGTTTTTCTCTCGTGGTCTTGTAGGTTATTCCAAAGATGACAACAGGCATCGCCACGGAGGTCGATCATATCCTGGGAAATCGTCCTCACAGTAAAAAGGACTACCACCATTAGGACACCCCCCCCCCACCCCCACCCCCATCACCACCACCTTCTTCCTGTGAACTATGCTCCGAAAGCTTCTAGAAGCTCAATCCTCACAGCCATGGCACCATGAACGAGTGCCCAACTTCGCTCATGTGCGTGCACAAATGACTGTATGTGTGTGTGTGTGTGCGTGAGCGTGTGTGTGTGTGTGTGTGTGTGTATGTGGCTGTATAAACTGTTCTGCTTGGCTCCTTGTCTATACAAAGATCAACCAGTGCTCATTAGTGTTAAATGAGTCACTTGACAAAGCATGCATGTTACAGCTATAGCAGTCAGACGCCACGCTCAGTCTGAGCAACGTAAATAAGGATCCAGAAAAAAATGATATCTCGATCCAAACTTTCTACTCTCTGATGCGCAAATGCTGCTGTACTACGAATTCAAACAAACAAAGGATTAGCTGTCGTTATTGAGACATGAATACTTTGCTTTATTCACTTTGGATGAATCCAGTGTTGATGCATTAGATAAATAAACTTTAGAGACTCTTCCTGTTGCAAAAGATAAAAGCATTTCATAAGGTCACGGCAGTAGCCGAATGAGTGGGTCTGTATAAAAATGTACAGTCTGGCGGAAATCTACCTTTCTAGATGTTTGTGATGTGAAGAAGAAGAGTAAAGAGCATTGATGATGTGTGTAATCGGGCCTGTTGTCAGCAGGCTGGGTGATAAGCGGACACTCTTCGCTGCGGCTGTTGCTTGCCTGTCAATGCAATGAATGGTTTCAGGAGCAGATGAACTGGAACTCAGCTCATTAGTGTTGTTGCCAATACCACACGAGCAAACCTTGTCTATAATATGTTTGAAAGCATCCGTACTGACTGTTATATATTTTCCTAATCAAGCAGCTATGTCAGAATGAGTGTGTTCTCTCATCCTGGATTTCTTTTCTACTCATGCAAATGCACAGGATTGTGTACTTTCCTGTTGTGCTCCTTCAGCCATCATTTTGCCAGTCTTGGACAGATGATTTTATTTATTGTCATTCTGTGTTGTAGCTAAAATGTTTGTCATATCACAGTTGGGGAGATGGTTCTCCTCCAGGGGAGATTGTGTAGCTAATGAAACAAACTGTATCCCTGCAGTCGTTGCACCTGGAACACAATAAATTCTCACCCATCTCCTCCCAGTTGCCTGTTTTACATAATGAGATTATCTTTACGTTCAGTCTGTTCAAATGTGTTTTGGTGTAGTTCAACAGATTTGTAAATACAAATAAAGACCTTATGATTCTCATTCTCACGACTGTACTAATCTTCTATTGATGGCAAAGTGCCTTTTCCCTTTAACTCATTATAATAAATTAGTGGGATGATTATCATCATTATCATCACAACATGCTGCAAAGTTAATAAAAAAAATCTGTAATAAAATAGACACTGCTGTTTGCTATTTGAATTCAGCTGCCATTTGATTTGACTTAAGACATTGTATTCTTCATTTGTCTGGTATTGTATTTGCCAATGTTAAGATTAAGATTATCTTTATTAATCCCCATGAAATCTGTTATTCCCATTACATGCTTGTTTGTTTTCTTTTTTACATGCTGTACATGTGTTTATTGAGACACACAAATACACACACATCAAACACAATCATGCACAAGAGAGCGAGGTGGCTGCCATATATAGGCGCCCCGAGCATTTGGGGGTTTGAAGCCTTGCTCAAGAGCACCTCGACGACGCCCAGGAGGAGGAACTGGCCCCTCTCCTGCTACCAGTCCACACTCCACATCTGGTCCGTGCGTGATTTGAACCGGCAACCTTCCGGTTCCGAGACCAAATCCTTACTGAATGCGATACCCTGTACAAAGCATATAGAATATACTGCATAAACAACAAGCCACAAGCAGCCTATACATTCAACTTTACACTGAAAATCAATTATCGATCAAATTAAATGACTTCTCAATCAAAAACGATCAAAACAAATTAGAATAGAAATGAAAAGCAATCGATTAATGTATAACACTGGGTCAGGTTTAGGTTGTTGTTCGCTGTTGTAAAACTGTTGCCACGGAAACAAAGGCGGGCGTTTCCGGTAAATTGTCCAATGAGCTTTTCCAATGCAACTACGCAATATTTGATTGGCTAGGAGAACTTTCGTTTATTTGTCTACGGGGCTGGCGCTCGAAACCCGCGATTTACAAAACACAGACGAAACTAAATGGGAAAACTGCCTTAAATCAACTCTGTTCTCTTGGGGAGGTGGCTATGCTCGTTTAGCACCACCGCGGCATCGCCTTTAAAGAAAACTGGTCAAAATCGCCGTTGAATTAGAGGCAAACACAGAACGGTGGCGCCGCTTTGTTTGTGGTAACGTTAGCGGTGAAGTTAGCCGATGGCTAACTAGCCAGGTAGCCAGGGAGCGGCGGCGTTACCTTGTCAACAATTGTCAACTGAGACTGCTGTATCTGCTCTCTGCTCACAGTAACCCGGAAGCCCGAGTCTCTTGTGTGCCTTTCTACGACTTCAGGTGAGTGACAATTTGCCAACAACACAATGTCGCATATTTTGCTTTTATAAGCGCACTGTAACCTAAAGTCAAGTTACCTTTATCGGTATCAGTTTTAGCTGGATACACAACAACAATGTCCCTGTCGACCGAGCCCCGCCTGGGGGTCAGATTGAAAGGAGAGACTATCTGTGTGGTGCCAGACCTCTCCTCCGACCTGCTCGAAGATGACTTCGACCTGAACAAGTCGTATCCATGCACCCGCAGACCACAGTATAAATACAACCTGCTGGAGATGCGACGTCGTTATCGTCCAGGTCCCTTGACAAGTGAGGATAAGACTTTGTGCTCGCATACAGACCATTGTGATTATGACGGCCAGTTTGTACACAAACATACATTTCAGTTCACATACAACTAAGCAGATTATTTTCATGAATTATTGTTTGGAGAAAAAAAACAATTGGGGCAACATCTGCTTACTGTTAAAATCAGAAAAATACAATACATTACTTATTATAATATAACTAACAGACAATCATGAAAACATAAAGTCGTAGGTGGAGGTAAATAGACTTAATGTTTCAAAACAAACAAATGAGGAGAGGCAGGGTGATTTAAATTGAATGTATTCTCAATGTTTTTCCTTCCAGGTGAACATTTGAATTACTGCAGTTCAGTCGCAGCGCCAAACCAACAAATCTCCTGGATACATCCGGACCCTGGGGTTTCCCCCGTGTGTCTGCCACACCCGTCCACTCTATCAGAGACTCAGGAAAGCCTGTTATGTCAACTGTTCTCTGGAAACTTTGGCCTCACTGGATCTCCATCCATCTTCAACCCAAACAAAGTCATTCTTACTGTCAACCATAAAACCAGAGAGGTGCCGTTTGTTTGTTTACATTAACACCAATGCAACTCCAGGATACCCTGTTTAAACATGCTTTATTTTCATTGAATAGATCTTGTCAGTGAACGAACAGGCCTGCAAACTGTTTGAATGCACCACAAATGACCTGATTGGACAAAAGCTGGACTGTTTCCTAAAGAAAACCAGTCAGGTGTTGGATCAAGCTTTGGAAGAAGATATTCTGCTGGAGGATGGAACCGTTGCCGCTGTGTCTGGAAAAGTGGTACGTAGGATGCTAATTATAATACCTAAATATAAAAGTAAAAATGTGTTCAATTCTTAACTTTTCCCCCAAAAATCATACTATAAAATGTCACTTCAGTCAACTATCCGAAAATCCTTGTACCACCGTCATTTGTCTGTGTGTATTCAAAAGTGAGCTTTTCATCTTATGATAAATGTTTTTTTCTGTAGGCGGATGTTGTAACACAATCTGGAGAAGTGCCAGTGTGTGTGTGCACTCTCAAACTGTCGCATGATGAAGAGAACTGGTTCATTATAATGGAAAATGTAGAGCGGTCTTCAGCCTTTCTCTCTTTTTCACAAGATGTAAGTGCATCATCCTTCATTGGCTTTAGATGTGTACATTCTCACATTATAATGAGATGTCCAAAATTTGTGCCAATTAAAATGTTCGTGCAATCTTTATGACGTTACTACTCTTCCCGCATCCATTATTTCCAAATGAAGTATTACATTCATGTAAATCATTGTTTGTTCCATTATTTCCAGGGCAATGTCCGAACCTGTGACTCAGCATTTGCCCATCTCCATGGATACCACCACCAAAAGTAAAAATGTGTTCAATTCTTAACTTTTCCCCCAAAAATCATACAATACAATGTCACTTCAGTCAACTATCCGAAATTCCTGTGAGCCGACATTTGTCTGTGTATTCAAAAGTGTGCTTTTCATCTTATGATAAATGTTTTTTTCTGTAGGCGGATGTTGTAACACAATCTGGAGAGGTGCCAGTGTGTGTGTGCACTCTCAAACTGTCGCATGATGAAGAGAACTGGTTCATTATAATGGAAAATGTAGAGCGGTCTTCAGCCTTTCTCTCCTTTTCACAAGATGTAAGTGCATCATCCTTCATTGGCTTTAGATGTGTACATTCTCACATTATAATGAGATGTCCAAAATTTGTGCCAATTAAAATGTTCGTACAATCTTTATGACGTTACTACTCTTCACGCATCCATTATTTCCAAATGAAGAATTACATTCATGTAAATCATTGTTTGTTCCATTATTTCCAGGGCAGTGTCCGAACCTGTGACTCAGCATTTGCCCATCTCCATGGATACCACCACCCTGATGAGTTAAAAGGGCTGTCTGTTCAGGAGCTAATCCCCCACTTACAAATCCCTCTCCACACACATGTATTGCCTAAAGTAAGCACTTCATAACCCAAACCGTTCCACTCAGCTCAGAAAAATTCCCATCCTTAAGCTTTTGCTTTTAAAATTCTGTTTTAAAAAATGTGCTTAGTCAGTTCAGGAACACACAGAGGAGAATTTATATCCCTCAGCCTCAAGCCAAGGTAGTTGGATAAGTCTGTAATCATAGTCTTTGCTTTCTCTTCCTTCATTTAGATGCTGAGGGTTCAGAGGCAGCAGGGTAAAAGCAGAGGGGGGGCATCCATCCCGCTGTGCATCAAAATTCAAGGGGAAGTTCAATGTGGAAAACGTCAGCTCCGAAACAGCCAAACTGGTTTCACTTGCTCTTCAGATAGTCTTGAAAGATCAGATGTGCAGGACACGAAGCTTTGCTCCCCCCTCACTTCCCCTGTGAGCAAGACGGAAGCCTCACAGTCTGAAAACCGAGAGCAACTTCATGGAAAAGGACTGTCTTCTGGTAAGTTGTTTAGATCTAAGCTGTCACCTTTGGCTAAATCTCAGAGGGATTAAAAACACTGTATTATTTTGAGCAAACTGGAGCGTAATCCACTGTGTGGCTGTTATCCTGCACAAACATCTTGCAGAGGGAGACTTTTCCAGAAAAAACTGGCAGAGAGTAGATTTTAAGAATCACGTCCTGCCGGAAAAGTGATAAAACTGTGACATAATAGACAATCAGGGTTTAGAATGATGCATAAGTCATTCCAATACACACAACAAAATTCAACAGTTTAAACAAACGGGACTGAGCTGATCAATCCAATCTAAAGATGTATAAACTTTAAAATCAACTCTTAGGAAGAAAGTAAGTCTCCAATGGGTTATGTCTAAGTGAAATCATTTCCAATCCTTACAAAAATCTCAATAACAACAGAGAGCAACCTCCGTTTCCCAAAAGAAATGATCACATCTAAACCAAATATGATCCATCTTTGGAATAAAAAGACATCACAATATGCTTTATGTACACTACAGCCAGTCAGTGTGGCTCCACTATGAACCCCAAGCACCTTGTGTTTATATACTAGTCTACATACAGTCTTTTTCTTACAGGCGTCAAAGTGGACACCTCTTCCAGTCCTGCTCTAGAGTACTATGGCACAGTCTGGGTGTTTGCTCCTCTCAGCGGTCTCCTCCTGCTCAGCCCCAATGGCGCCATCTACTCCATCAACGACCACCTGGCCCTCAGTCTGTTTGGCTACAGCAGGGACGAGTTGTTGGGAAAGGTTAGCCAACGTGATGAAATGGAACGGTGCCATTTGAATTCAAATTCACGCGGTCCCTCACCTCTGTCTGTACTGTTTTGTGTTTAACAGGGTGTCACGTTCCTGATGCCTGGTTTCTACAGAATGATGATTGACACAGACAAAAAGGACTGTCTGTTTCCTGATTCTCAAGCGGAGGCTGGTAAAAGTGCAGCCTCGTCCAAAATATCTGGAAAGTCTGGTGAGAATTTGAATCCATCTGTGATTTTTTTTTTTTTTAAACAAAAGTTCCACTATCTACTTGCTGTGATTAGAACACAGTGTTCTCTTTGTGGTTAAACAACATATGACAGATTTTAGAGATATATGCACATTCTAAACTTCTTGCTGTAATCTATTGTCTTGTCATAATACAGTGTGTTTATGATACTCGTCTTTATTTCTGGCAATTCTAGATCCGTCTTCACTGGTGGCTGGAGATATGGCCACAGTGCAACAGGCCATCATGGACAGAACTTCGACAGGGAGAGGCAGGATCTTCACCGGAACCGGCTCTATGCTCGAGAAACCGGCCGGCGCTTTGTCAAATCTCTCCCCTCCTGCAGTCACCTCGACACGTGTGCTTATGTAAGTACATGTCCCCGAATCACCTGCTGCTCTCTCCCTCAAGAAATGAAGTAGTACATTTTTTTTTTTTACTGTGAGCCTTAGCTTCTATCTTGGTGTCACCCTCCCCCAGATCTGTTGCCAGATAGATTGGTTGGATGGAGATGGATGGATGGATGGATGGATAAATAGGTTTTTTCTTCCGTCAACAGTGCACTGGCCCCATTTGTGAAAACACCTTCTCTTGACATGAGAGCATTCTTGCAGTCATAATGCCTCCCCTGTCAGTCTTGGGAGGGCTGGCGTGGTCCCCTTTATGCCCACTGCTCGAAAGAAAAACAACCTCTGTCAAAATTTCATATTGGTTTTCCTGCCACCCATACGTGCAGACAGGCATGAGAAGTAATGGTAGACTTTGAGCTTGGGTCTTTATTGACTCAAAAAATGGATGAACAAATTCTGTTGCTGCAGCCCTGAGGCAGACTGCATTTATATTTAATGTGCTCTGTCAGTGATGCTGAAAATAATAATGTGGTCAAATCCAATACCCTTGCTATGTCTCTAAACAGCCAAAACAAGCATTACTCCACTAAAACTTACAGCTTCTTCTTTTCAAATGACATTTACCATACTTTAATGCTGCCTTTTTCCCTTGAATAAGCTTTTATAATGTTGAGAATGTATTCATCGGCACAGTGTGAGATCATTACATCATAATCCCATTATTCACTGCTACTCTTAGGGAGGAAGAGAGCAGAGTTTTGATTTATAATCTAGTATGTCCTCTTTTGCCCTCTGTTGGACAGATGATGTCATAGCAAAAGCACTAATTTATACCCAATTACTGATATTAGGTTTGGCCAGTTTTCATGTTTAGTGAAAAATCGTTGATGGTGAAAAGAGAATGCTTGTGGATATAGACTGAGTGATGGACCAGGCCTGTAGAGAAATCTTACTATGACATTGCTGTCGTGACCATCTTGACATTTCCACGCAGTTATGACCAGTGTTGTCAGCTAATAAACCTCTTGGTCATAAACATGACAATTTATTGTTGTTGCAAGTAAAACCCTGTGCCTGCAGGAAACAGTGTTGGCTTTAAATATGCCTCTGCAGTTTGTCATTGCTGTGTTAAGCATTGGGCTTGTGACTGATTTGTTCTACTAACATGATAATAATAGTAATTATTATTGTTATACATGATTGCATTTATATAGCACTTTTCAAGACACACACATCGCTTTTACAGAAGGGGGTGAACTCTATAATCACTGTGACTTTTACAAAACCTACTAATGCGGTGGCATGTTGTGTAAATGCATTTTCATTAAGTCTCGCATGAGATATTCATTGCTTTTCTTTTCTTTTTTTTCTCAGAATGGCTATGTTTAAATTCCAGGCTAAAGTGGCTCATTTTGGTTTGTTTTCCATGGACTCAGAGCCGATCCCTTCTCATCTTATTTCCTCAGGGCCGACGACACCACAGAGCTGATACAGGAGGCAGCTCTGGTGGCTCCCTGCAGTGATCAGCTGGACAGTGCAGATGACACTCAGGCACTCCTCAAGACATTTGCCTGGGTAGAACCTCCAGAGGATGAAGAGGGCACATATTCTGTCATTCCCCAGGATCCATCAGACCCAGACCCGGGACAGCAGATCTGCGATGATGCTCAGAAAATTAAACCACCTTCCACTGAGATTATACCAGGTGAGTCTACCTCTCATGACGCAGCTATTGAAATGAAAACTATTCGATTTTTTAAATTTTGTCATCGTATTTTCTTTATCATGAAGCACAGTTGTATACTACTAACATTCTATAGAAATACTTGGTTCCTATTATAATGGCACCAAGAGTAGTTCTGCTGGGAATGTATCAAAACAATCACCATTTTGTTCCGGTGTGTAGACACTGCCATTCAGAGAGGATGTGATGATGGCAGGGGTGTTGGTACCTCCACTAATAAAGGTAAAAACCACCAGTCATGTGCCTCTGCCCTCCAGGACTCCAGCTTTGAGGTCATCTCATTGGAGAGCAGGTGAGAAGAAGAATACACTGTATTAGGCCTGTGTATACAACTGCCATTTACCTCATTTCTTTGTTATTATCAACACGTCTATTTTGGCATTTTCAATGACCTTTTCCAGGTCTTCCTCTGGCTTCTGTGAACATTTTGCTGGTCATGGTGGGTCTGACCCAGGCCAAGCGGAGGAGTCACAAGCCCCACATGTAACAGACTCAGCCAGCTACTTCCTGGACCTTAACAGTAATGGTGATGTGGTGACACGAGCTCTGGCTGATCTGAATCTGAGCAGTAGTATCGAGCTGCTCAGCGGCGGAGGATACAGTGAGAACAACCAACACTCTATGATGTCCTACAGTACAGCAGAGCTCCTGCATACACCCTCTCTGTGTGGGGGACAGTGTGACCAGGAGGCGGAGCCTGTTGAGACTAAAGACGCAGCATCGGAGGCCAAGCTTGGCTCATGTGAAGAACAACAAGCGCAACCAAACAAGCAGGAGCGATGGGAAGCTATCTCGTCAATTCACAAAGAAAAGAGCACAGAGTTCCCTGTGCAAATGAATGGAGGGAGTCAGACGGACATTCCTGCCACGTCGACTCCCAAAAAACAGAAGGATAACGGGAACGAGCTGTCCTCTGATGCTCCTGAGATACTGGAGGGCCGATTTGAAGGAAGTGGTTACCATAGAGATGGCACAAGAGTGGGTTAGTACATAAAGTGTTTACTATTTTTGTGATATGATCACATAAAGCAAATAGGCTTTAAACAATATCATTTTTTTCTCTCCAGACGTTCACTACAACATACGCAAGACAAACCTCCCTGATGGAAGCCCCATGTTCTGTGTGTGGCTGAATAGACCTGGCCTGCTCCAAACAGAACCATCGCTGCACAACCAATCAGCAGCCAGTCTTGGAGAGGTCAGTACAATAGTATAACTGATATTCATTTGTTGCAAAAAAGTGATATTCATGATGTTTTTGATTCCTCCTATAGAGGATCGGAGAAGCCAGTCAGGTGTTACGCTCCACCATGGACTTGGAGCAGTCTCGAGCCTGTGACGGACAGTTTGAAGAAGAGTACCACCCGGTCAAAGCTGTGGGTAAAGGGGCCTTTGGTTTTGTCTGGAAGGCAGTGAGACGCTGTGATGGACAAGAAGTAAGTCACTTTTTGCAAAGTTGGAGAAACTTTTATATAAAGTCTGATGCATTTGTAAAAGTTTATTTTCAGTGGGCTGTTTTTACTCATTTGGCCTCCATCAAATTGTCATTTTGCAGGTGGTAGTGAAATTCATCAGTAAAACCAGGATAGTGACTGACTGTTGGGTGGATGACCCCATGCTGGGCCAAGTCAGCCAAGAGATTGCCATACTGACACGAGTACAGCACCACAACATTGTCAAGGTAATTGCGTTGTCACTTCACAACCCCTGGTTTAATTTGAACTCCGTTTGAAGTTTTGTTTACATCAATAATGTGTGTGCGTCCTTAGGTCCTTGAGGTGTTTGAGAATGGGAGTTACTTCCAGATGGTGATGGAGAAACACGGAGATGGTCTGGACCTGTTTGAATTTATAGACATGCAGCCACAGTTGGATGAACCACTTGTCAGCTACATCTTTAGACAGGTGTCTATCTACAAGAATTCAAATTCAAAAGCAGATTGCAATTATTTTTAACTTCCTGTTAAACACACATATTCCGTCCATGTCATAGCTGGTGGCCGCTGTCTTCTATCTGAGGACGAAGAACATCCTGCACAGGGACATAAAAGACGAGAACATCATCATTGACAAGTTTTTCCACATTCGACTCATTGACTTCGGCTCTGCTGCCATGATGGCTCCAGGGAAGCTATTTTACAATTTCTGTGGCACATTGGAGTATTGCTCCCCAGAGGTGCTTCAGGGAAATCCGTGAGTACATGATACTAATGAATGACAAATTTTGTTTGTTCTTCATTGGGAATGACACAACAGCAAAAATGCTAATGATTTGATTTGATGTGGAAGGGAACAACAATATCCCGTTAAAAGCAGAATCTTTGTCAGAGCAGTGTTTTTTTTAGTCCTGTTTTACTTGTATAGCCTTTCCTCTGTATGTGCAGCTTTACATTAGCTCTTAGGATATGCTGACTATTCAGTTACAAATTGTCTGGAGATGATTTAATGCAATCATGATTTTAAATCTCCTTGTTGGTTATTTTCTGTAGCTACGAGGGTCCAGAGCTGGAGATGTGGTCTCTGGGGGTTTTGCTTTATACTCTGCTGTTCAGCGAGAACCCCTTCTGTGATGTGGGTGAGATCCTGAGAGCCAAACTCAAGCCTCCATTTCCCCTCTCTGCAGGTACACAGCAGCTCTTTGCTGTTTGATGTAAATCGAGTTTTCCTTTTCATCACCGGCCATCATAGAAGATGACCAATTATTCCTTTCATGTTCTCCCTCAGATCTCAATGGCATGTTGTGTCGGCTGCTGCACCCTGACCCTGTTGAGAGGATGACTCTGGATCAGCTGCTGCTGCAGCCTTGGATCAGTCAGTCCATCTCCCTGGCAGAGTACAGCTGGAAAGACGTGATCCCTGCAAATCAAAGCCTCTGTGAGTACTCTTAAAACCTGCTTAATGTTGTTTTCCACGTCACATTTGATGATAGTTCATCAAAACAGATTGTATAAATGGATACAAATATATATATTCCATTTTTACAATCTGTACTGATAAACCCTTATGTATTCATCACTGTCAAAATGGATGACGATAATTCTGTATAGCTGATGGGCTCAGGACTCTTCTTTTAACAGGCTCACCACAGCAACAAGAGTTCTGCCCCGTTGTTTACAACAAACCAGGTCTGTTCCCAGATTGTGGTGACAAGACTCTGTCTAGTGATGAGGAGGAGGAGGATGAAGAAGAGAGGTTGTCAATGGTAGCCCTGGAGACGGAGCTACAGAAATACCTCCGTGATGAATAAAAGACTGAATTCAAATGGTGGGGAGTTCAACCATTGGTCCAACATTTGATTTCCAGCTGTGCAAAGTTGACATGAAGTTAAATATAAAAAAATGCACAAAGGCAAGAAGATACCCTGCTTTTATGAAGTACACACAGTTTTCCACCAAGCGGGATAAACGTCATTGTCAGCCTGCTGGGTTGTCAAAAATGTACATGCAGAAATGTATGTGTTAGCAAAGTGCAATAATAATAATAATAGAATGCAAATACATAACTATGAACACACTAACCTGTCTTATTTAATCCATTTTATTTATTCTTTGGTTTTAGTGGGTGTTTGATCAAAATCATTATTCACATGAACCCGGAGTTTCTACATTAATTCACATGGGATCTTCACTTGTTTATCATATGTCTTAGATGTATCTGCAGTTTTTATTTGTCTGTCAATCCAAATACGCCTTTCGTGTTTGATTTTAAGCAGTTTTAAAGGGAATTGTAAGTATATTTACAATATTTGACCTATTTTTGTACACGAATAAATATTTTACTTCAAACTTGATTTTCTATTTGTCATAATTCAGATCAAATTCAATGTTATTTAGAACTTAAAATGACTTGTCTATTTGTTAGTCGTTAATAGTTTTATTTCGTCTCCATATCCAGATGACACAACATGGAACTATAATAAAATCCAGAATTCATATATTCAGATGATTGTGTAAATAATAATCACATTTCTTTGTTATATCTTAAATTTGTGCTGGTAATCTTATTTATTGAGATATTGAAACATTAAGTCAGAAGACTTGTTTAGAAAATAAATAAAACGTTTACATTTATTTTGGTTCTAGATTATTTTCAAGTTTGGTCTGATAGTCAACCTGATTTTCAAATCTCAAAAATCATCCAGAGATATTTTTTTAAATGTGATATAAAAAATGCGCGGAACCTGTTACCATCTATATTCCAAGAGCCAAGGCGACGGAACTCTATGAGCGACGGACCAGCATGGGAACCATAAACGCTGCGCGGCAGGTAAATCAAATCTCCTAAATATTTATGTTAAACACAATTACATACGTTTAAAGCGTAACTTAACCTCGTGAAATGTAATATTATAAAATCGTGTCAGTGTTATAGTTTACAGCGTTATACAGTCTATTTCATCCCACGTTAACCTTGATGTTTGCTAACATGTGCTAACGCTAGCTACGGCGTAGGATGCACTATTTCTCTCACCCCCTCCTTTGCATTTGTTTACTGTCAGACTAAGGCATTAAATACAGGATTTAAGCAGAAAAAATAGATACTGTTCAAGTTTAATATAGATGTTTCCTTTGTGAAAGGTTTTCCGGTGGGCAGTGAGAGCCACCTCCTCCCCCTCTCTCCTCAGCCCCTCTCTCTCCGGGAAATGTCTATTCCAGCCTCGGAGCCCCCTGTGCGGGTTCTCCTCTTCCTCCTCCTCCGGCCGGACTCCTCCGCAGTCAACACAACACAAACACACAGTCAGCTACGTACCTAAGGATCCACTCCCTGTACTGTCCCAACAGTCATTGGTGGACCTGGGCTTCACTGAACCCCAAGCTGAGCAGGTACATCAGGCTGTGTCCAAAGTGAGAGGTGGAGCCAAACAGAGTCTGTCAACCCTCACAGCTCTGTTGACTCTGGGCCTCAACCCCACCAGTGTCCTGAAGCTAGTGCTCAAGTGTCCCGAGGTGTGCAACATTAAAGAGTCACTGCTCCAGCAGCGACTAGCCCACCTGAGGAGACAGGGCTTGGTGGAAGGTGAGAACATCCGCAACATGGTTCATCATTAAAAGTGTTGGAGCCACACCATGTCAACATTTGCTGGACAAGTGTGCCCCTGTTACCATGGTGACCGCCTTTGTTCAGCTCCATGTCTAAGCAATGATGTAGTCTTCAAGTAGTGACAAATCAAAGTCTATGATTTGACTGAATCTCTCTGTGTCATTCCACTCACTAAATGTACCTCAAGCTGCATCCTTTGATGCCCCCATCTCGACTCTATTTACTAAATCAAATGAAGGTGACATAATATTCAACCCATTCTTGTAATTGTAGTCAGCAATGGCAAAAAAGTTTTACGGTTGATTTAAAACACAAACGGCAGCTCTAACCCACATGTGCCAGCAGAATCCTAGAGATGACTCAAGATCAAATACACAAAACTTTATCATCATCTCTTTATCATTTCCTTTGCTGAATGAACATGTAGGTCTATTCAACATGTCTCCCCACAGGCAGTCTTCAGAGGGTGGTGGCCTATCACCCGCAGATCCTGACCGTGCCTGTGAAGACAATGAAATATATGGTGGCCTTTCTGAGAGAGAAGTGTCTGTTCACTGGGCAGCAAGTCATCGACATCCTCAGGGACAGTCCGTCCATCGTCCAGCAGGATCCTGATCAGGTCTTGTACATGTTTCAGGTGAGTGAGCGTCGACCAAATGACATTTGCGCATTATGTTAATAGAAAGGGTTGAAAACAACAATCTGTACATTAACGTCACAATAGGCCCTTGAACTGTCAGTTGGATTATATTTGTAGCATTTTTGCCAATATATAAGAAAATGATTAGCTCTAAATTTTATGCTGTGAACCTCTTAATTCAGTGGAGTTCAACACAGCGGAACTGAACCTCCATGTTGAAATAGGGCCTTGTTTCCATTCCGGTGCCACCCTGTCGTTCTTTGCTGTTCTCATTGTGAACAAATACCGATTTATAGACTTCCTCAAAACCATGAGCAAACATCACATCAGCAACAGCACCCATTGTCTGTGTCATGTGCCCATTGTCTTACTTGTCATGCACCGCTCCACCACTACTTCTGTGCATCCCATAGTTTGTGAGTATCGATAACAAACAGAAAACTACACGCTGTTATTTGTTGTTGTTGTTGTTGTTTTTTTTACATTTTCCAGTCTTGGCAAACAACATAACCAAAATCAGTCTGGAAACCGTGTATGGAAACTGAACACAAGTGTAGTGCTCCCTCTGGTGGCTGTTTGTGAACTCGACTGATTGTCAATGCATTATAAACGTTACATGTGTTTTAAGAATGGGACTATAACAAACTATTAATCTGATGAAATGTTGTCTTTAGTGCTAATTGTCAGTCATAATTGTCTGTTTTTATCTGTTCTTCCACAGTATGTCTACTTCCGAATGGGTGTCAAACAAGCAGAGATGATTAAATCCAAGTTGTTTCGTTTTCCTCTGGACGAGATTCGCTGCCGACACACTTTTCTGGAGCGCAGGGGTTTGTATCAGACCCCAGACAAGAAGGGGCAGACCAGCATCGCCAACCCCACACTGGAGACCATCCTTCACAACAACCAAGACACCTTCACGGCAGAAGTGGCAATGGCAACAGCGGAGGAGTACGAGGTCTTTAAGAAACTCATGGCACAAGAATGGCAGGAGGAAGAGAGGGAATTTGAAAGCACTGACATGGATGTCTCTGATTGTGAGGATGAAGAAGAGGAGGAAGTGGAGGAGGTGAGAGAACTCTGGAGGTCATACAGAAAGGGGAGAAAGAGATGACATTTGATACTTAATCGCGAAGAGGAAATGGATTGAAAATGACATCTGATGGTGAACGAAACAATAAAATGTTTCCTCTCCACTGTTTGTTGAAGTCGGGTTTCTTCTTCTGTGCTTTAGAATATTCTTATCTAAAACACACATGGAAGCACAATGCTGTGGTATATATATCTATTTTATTTTTCATTTCAATCAACCAGTGATGGAAGTAGATCATACAGTGTGAACCCTGTTTTCTTCAGCTGACTAACGTTTATTTAAGTGACCTCATTCGGACGTGGGATGCAGTGACGTCAATGCACAGTCAGCCTGACGGATGAGGATGAGGAACAAAACACTGTTCAGACCGGTATAGTAGATGAAATGTCAGAGGATTAACTCTTCCAATCTGATCAAATTTGATTTGGATAGTTTTCAATTGAGTTTCCGTCTAAAAAAAATCGAACTCCTGGCTCGCGAAAGTTGAGAACGCAGCCTCCTCACCCTGAACAGGGAAGAGGATGGAAAAGCTCCTCCCTGTTACTACGTGACAGCAAAGTGGCCACAGCTTTCTCCGTTCTCATGTTATCTGTATGAGTCAACATGCAGCGCATCAGATAAGCCCCACAGATGCGGCGAGCTGTACAAAGTATCCATTGATTTATCGGAGTGCCAAGTTTAATGGACACGCAACGCAAGGGCGCGGGTCTCTCTTCTGTACGTCAGGTAAGGAAACGTCACCTTTTGCCAAATCAATAACTTGTCAATAAGTGTGTCTGAGCAGAGTTTGAACAGAAACGAGTGGTTTTACTGTGTGTCAAGTATCCTTCAGTAAGCAACTTACAATGGGAGCAGTGTTTCCAAGTTTGGAGCAATATCCTAAAAACGTGATATTATGTTTTGAATACACCCCAAACCAGATTAGAGGGTGAAATTCTAGATATCTAAACTCCAGCTGAAAGCTCTTTATTTTGCATATTGAATGTGTAGCTCTTTGCCTCGTTTGAATTCATTTGCATCTCTGATAATGCATCCATTAAAGTCCATTAGTTCTAGCTGTTTGTGTGTAAAGTCCAGCTCTTATGTCGAACACTATCTGAAATGCATTAATTTTAATGTCTCGATTCATTTGTCATACCGATAATCAGTGTTATTATTCTAAAGATGGAGTCAGATGAAGTTGTGCATGGAAAATAATAAAAGCAGCACAGGTTTGCTCAGGGAGCACTTCATCAAAATGACAGATATGAGAGCAGAGTGATTGTTTGAGGATCATAATTCACCAGGTAGTTACTGCTGTTAATCTGCCTCATGCGCATGTTTGATCATAATGATTGATTTGAGTGCACAGCACATTGGTTATCTCGTAGATCAGCCCCATAATGTTTCTATATGCACAATTGATTTGACTTAAAGTGGCCTAGCAGTGATATTGATTACTCATTTTAAACTGCTGATTTTAACTGATGGTGTTTTCGTCCACAGGAAACTGCAGGAGAGACTCATCAACACATCGTGAATCACATCCAAGTCTTCTCCACAAGATGACATCATTGCCGCCATCAGAGCTGGCGGCCAATGTCACGCAGCAGTGGGTGGAGATTCTGCGTAAGTGGCACCTTGAGTTTTTCTTCATCCCCACCACAGTCGTCACCCTTGCCACCTTGTTGGCCGACCCCGTCCTCCTGGCCTGCATCTTCCTGTCCCGCGCCTTGCGCAGAGAGACACGCTACCTCCTGGTGGCCAACACCCTGATTGCTGACACACTCTTCCTCATCCTGAACCTGGCCACGATGATCTGCAACATAGTGAGGGCCCAGATCCCGGGGCTCGTCTGCGGAGTAGTCACGGCCGTCACTGTCACGGCCTACTGCTGCGCCATCCTCACCATCACCCTCATGGTGATGGACACCTACGCCGCCGTCCGCTGGCCTCTCCACTACCACAACCTTCTTCCACCTGGCCGCACCCACCGCATCCTGGCGGGGGTGTGGATGCTGGCAGCCGTGTACCCTTTCAGCCTGGTGATCATGATGGAGGTGGACAGGGAAGACCCTCACGAGAGGTTGGCCCTTTGTCTGCCCCTCGTGTCCCTGGGCCTCCTCCAGGTCCAGAACGTGGTGGGGATCCACATCTACTTCTTTGTGGCCGCGCTCATCTGCGCTGTGCTCATCTTTTACTGCTACATTCAGCTCTACCTGGTAACGAGGACCCAGGGCATCTGGCAGAGCCGATTCTCCAGGGCGCGGGTCACCCTGCTGGCCCACGGGGTTCTGCTGCTGCTCTACTTTACCCCGGGCCTTGTTTTCACCCTGGAGCTCTTCCTCTTCCACAGGAAGGACATTAGTTATGATCTGCGAGTGTGGCTCAGCACAGTCAATATGTGTGTGTTCATGCTGCTGCCCCGGGTGTTCGCTCCGTACCTGTACGGGCTGCGATACAGGGAGATCTCTGACTCTGTGATGCAGCTGCTGCAGCGGCATAGGACACTCAGACTGCCCACACAGAACGCTGTGTCATGATTGACTCTACAGAAGGTGTACTACATTTGTAAAGCGGCATTCCCATTTGTGACGTGTGCATGTTGCATGTCTTTTGTAGTAACCCTCCGACAAACACAATAACAGTAATGATAATGGCGATGATAATCTTGATCTATATACTGTATTATATATCACTATATAATGTATATCCTATATTATATATCGCTATATTACTCTATATCACAAAAGGCTCTCAAAAATGGGGGAAAACAGACAAGTCGTAAAATGATCAAGATTCAAGAGAAATTATGAGACCAAAGAGAGGATGAATTCAAAATTGAAAAACACATGGGAGAAAATTATGAAATGAACAATTTAGACAATCTAAAAAATCATGCTGTATTAAATGTCAAATTATATGTAAGTGGAGCGAACAACATTCAGACTTGGTCCTTTTTCTATGTAAACAAGGAACCAGGCAAATGGAAAATATTTGGTTGTGAATACAAATTCTCAGTGTGGCCCCATTTACCACCGTCCCAGAAAGACACACTCGCTTGTGTTTTCATTAACGCATAAGAATGTTGTTCTTGTCGCCTCAGAATGAATCGGTACATCAGAGCAGGTTCTCCATGTAAGCTACCATCGTCTTTATCTATAGTGGCCAATAATGGACAAAGTGACCACTAGTTGGGGTCTTTGAGGTTTTGCTTTGTTTTTTTTGTTGTTTTTTACTTTTAATGAGCCATCGTAGGCTCTTTGAAGCACTTGAAGATGCACCTGAGTGGAGCAATTTTCCTTTGAATACAATGTCCCACCTAATCAGTGGATAAACCATTGTACAGTCTGACAAATCCCCTTTATTATTTATTCTTTTATGATAAACAACCGACTGTTGCCTTGCCCATATTTATCCCAATTATCCGTATTAAACTTTTCCAACTTCTTTATAAAAAGTTTTGTTCTCATTAAAAATATCATTATTTTCTTTCTTATTTTGTTAGTACACACAGTGGCTCCAGACTGTGCATCAGTTTATCAACATCCTACCAAGTCATGGTTAGATGCATTTTCATGAGTCACAGATCTTTTCATTTCATTCATATTCTCTGGTATTGGATTTATATTGATGCAGAGTCGTTTCAATGAATAGACTAACCCAACTATCTCCTCATGAAGCATCATTTGAATTCAATATTGATCTAGATCTGAATCATATTATGCAAAGTCATAACTATCAATCCTCCAAACATTTTTAATTCATGACAATTGTTGCTGGAAACTGAAATTGTTGGATCTAACAAAGTAAAGTAAATGTCCTTTTTTACTTACTTTCTTTCTTCACAAGGTCCATTCTGTGAGCTGCACCAACATTCCATAGATTCTTCTTTGGGTTATTTCCAAACCCCTCACACATTTCTTTTGAAAATCTGTAAAGTCGTTTTTGTAAAAACCCCGCTGTCAGACAAACAACAGAATGCAGACAAAAACATAACCGGAGGTAATTACAGAAACTAAATATGTATTCTATCATCACTATGCAATGTAAAAGCCACTTAGCCTCAGTTTTATGGCAGCAGAGACAGGGCACTTAACTCATGTGCTTTTTAAGCCTTGTTTGTTCTGTGAGGGGATGTCCATGATTCAAGTGGGCTCATTTGACAGGCAGGTGAGAAAGACAGAAACAGAGAGACGGCCCTTAGTGCTGGATGTAAACATGAGTCATGTTGGCTGGAGGGACTGGTGTCTGTCTGTGCGTGTCTCACCTGTAACTGGAACAACAAGTCAGCAGTTTCCTGCGTCAAACTGAGAAGTAATGAGGTGAACATGCGCCCAACACACCTCACCTTTTTTATGTACTGTGTGTATGTGGAGTGGATACGTTGGGTAAGTAGAACAAACTGCTACTGTTGGAGATTTCATCAATATCTATGTAGCACAAATTAGACTTCAGGGCGGATGTTTAAGGGGTTCAAGCCAATAAACACTGAAGTCACATGACCCTGACCCGCAGAACAGGGACTCATGTACAAGTTGGTGAGATTTGGGGCTTAACCCAAATCCCCCATAGCTGCTGTGGTTCATATGAGTAGACTCTGGTTTTTATTCCAGTGGATAACTGATCCATGACACGATACCTTTGTTGACATTTTACTCACTGTGGTTGTCAGTTCCTCATAAGTTTCACAGTTGTCATAGATTCACTTGAATGCAGTCGTCATCTCACCAGCTCTATTCCTGCACTGGAACAACACCCTCCCAGTGAGTCACTAGGGGGCACTATACGTAGGTAAAACTCAATACATGTATTGAAGGAAATCCATGATCTGCACCATATTTGTGTCGTTTTTGGCATTTCAGCATTTTCAGAATGCTGAGATCTGCAGGAGGAGCCTGCAAATGTGTTGCCACGTGGTCACTAGGGGGTGCTACAGGTGCAAAAAGACTTTAGCTCAACATTTGCCAGATGGATCTGCAGGGAAATGTACAAATTCTGTGGTGGTCCTACTCAGTTCTTGTGGGGAATGCTTCCTAGTGTCTCCACATGCTTTAATCACCATCACCATCACCTCACAGTAGAACCTCCCTCCCATTCTACCTGACATGAAGGGTTATAAATATCCAACAGTCATTTCCTTCAATCTGAAAACAGGAAGAGCATTTAGGGAACCGTTGCACAAATGTTAATAACCTTTCAAATATTAAACATGATCCTCATTTACATGATCGTGAAAGTCATCCGGATACTATGAGGCAGAGTTAGGATGATTCATTTGATATTAAATAGAGTGAAAACAAAAATGTCCTGGTCCACATGAGAGTGTGACTGGCGTTTCTGACTGATTTGCCTGCTTTCCAGGAAAATCCTTGCTCTGGAACCTGTGATGACACGTCATTATTGTGGACATGTACAGCTGCGTACCTTAAGGCCCAAAACATCATTCCTCATGCATCGTCCCCGCCGGCCTGATCCCTTTTTCGTTCCACTGAATGTTCCTAACTTTGGTGCTGGATGTTGGCTGGTTGGTTTTCCACTGACTCCAACTGTGGGTTTTGCAGCGAGCGCAGATTTCTACCACCGGCAGTGATGTTATCAACATCAAGAGCCCTCTCAGAGTATGACCAAAGATGACAGACACCCGTGAGTGGCTGTATACTCTACATTGATGGCCCATAAAAATCAATCTCACAATGTCACATCACCTCTATTGCACTTCTGTGGAGAAGTTGCACGTTGCAGCCGGTTAGTTTTCCGAGCATGAGGGTCATTATTGGGAGTAAGGTGTTTTATTTGTCCAGTCTGGGATACGGTAAAAAACACGGCGGCCTCCTTGAGAGAGGACCCACTTCTAATGTAAACACATGGAGGTTCATTCCAGGATAAAGGCAGAGCTTTGAATCTGTTTCAATGTCAACAGTTTTGATGTCAACAGTTTTAATGAAAATGTTTTCTTCCTTTGCTACTGAATCTATTCTTACTTTTTCCTTCACCTGTTGGCACAGGTTATTTTATGTTAATGAGATTTCTAAAAAAAAAAAAATGAAATGCCTGCAAGGCAGCATAGATCTGTCAGATGACTGAAGGACCTCCATGACCTACATCAAGCTCAGGTCTGTAAAAAAAACTGATCTCAGTCATTATTCTTTTATTAGGGCAACAATGGAATTTACCACAATTTAGGGCAAAGAAGTTCAAGAGTTATTTATTTATATGTTGCTCAATCATGTAAATGATAATCTGCAATTGTAGCTTGAGTGGGATTATATTTGTTTCTTTGTTTGTTTGTTGCAAT
This sequence comes from Chascanopsetta lugubris, assembly GCA_016785325.1. Classification (NCBI taxonomy): domain Eukaryota; kingdom Metazoa; phylum Chordata; class Actinopteri; order Pleuronectiformes; family Bothidae; genus Chascanopsetta; species Chascanopsetta lugubris. Next base: position 108,863 of record JAFBJT010075586.1, read on the forward strand.
CCATAACTACAATTGGCTATTTATCAATTTGCCATTAATTTGGATAATAAATATACCCGAATATACAGTGATTAAAATGTTTTATTTTATTTTATTATTACTCATCCTGAGACTGTTAAGATCCCATTACTGTGAATAAATGCGTTTCACCCGAATCTCGCACACTGCACCTTTAAGCAGAGGAGAAACATGTGAGGGAGCCAGAACATGAAACCAATCAGCAACCAGCTCACCCTCAGGGAAAAGAAAAGCAGGTGATTGTACCTGATTCCATAACAACGATCATAATTGTGTGTGGCGTGTCTGTGTTTTTGACATGTGTGTGAGTGTGTTTTTGACATGTGTGTGTGTTCACGTGTGCTGGAATGTGACTGGATTACAGTGGAGTATCCAAATCCAGTAGTTATGCTTCTTGCTCAGTTGTTGGTTGTTGTTCATGTTGTATTGTGAAGTACACTGAGTCTTTCCTGGTGTGATACATCGAAACACTATTGAATATTTGATTGACAACATGTTTACTGCTGTGTCGGCACCTCATGTGAACTGTAGGTGCAACTGTTACCAAACAAAGACAGCTCTCCCTGTGTGTGTGTGTGTGTGTGTGTGTGTGTGTTTATCCTCAATGTTGTTGTGTTTGATGATGGATGTCGAAGTGTGTGTGTGTGTGCGTGTGTGTGCGTGTGTGTGTGTGTGTGG
>JAFBJT010076022.1:4467-18511 GCA_016785325.1 Chascanopsetta lugubris
AGAGAGAGAGAGAGAGAGAGAGAGAGAGAGAGAGAGAGAGAGAGAGAGAGAGAGAGGTTGAGCAAGACTTTGAAATGTACATCCTCCATCCGTCAGGTTCATCCACCTCCGTGAGGGAGCGGCGGGGCTCTGATCCCTGGGCTGCGTTCAGAGGTGCATGTTTACACTGAGGGATCCGAACCGCAAACACGCTGCCGGGGGGTCACAAGGTCAAGAGCCGGCAGTTTAGGAGCGGCTTATCGCGCGGCCTTTCAAACTCAACCCGCGGCCTCGGCACAGAGGAGCTGACCGCGAGTTAATGATTGGCCGATGATGTCACGTGACCTGGTTCGTGCGTTACTTTGAAGGTTGCAAGGGGTCAAGAGGAGATTCCTGCTCTTCAGAGGAAAAGACAGAGAAACAGATCCATGAACCACGGCGCCGTCACGCTAAGGAACGCCGAGGATTTCCGGCGTTTTATTTTGAAAAGTTGAAAGGCAGCAAAAATAAAAGCGCACCTGCCAGCCGTCCCGGATCTTCTGGTTGAAGATGCCGTACTCGTAGCGGATTCCGTAACCGTACGCTGCCAGACCCAACGTGGCCATGGAGTCCAGGAAACAGGCTGCGTTCAAGAACGTTCAATGTTGATCAATGTTCAAACGGACTCATTTCATCAAACATCGTCGGCTTGTTTCAAAATTCTAAACGCAACTGGAATTGTGGCGGGAAGTTGCCTCACGTGTTCAAAGCGAACCAACGGTACGAAAGTCAAATGAAAAGACGTTTGTTTACGAGAAACAACCGAGACTTCAAAGCAGCTCCGAGTCAGGTTCTACCTGCCAGTCTTCCCAGACCTCCGTTCCCCAGACCTGCATCCTCCTCCATCTCCTCCAGCTCCTCCATGTCCAGGCCCAGCTGCAGAGGAGGGACAGTCATGGGTTCAAATCCCACATATTTCATACATCATAAAATAGCATCGTGACATTATGAGCTATAAAAAACAAAATTGTTTTGTTTAAGTGCAAAAAAACAAACAAAAAAACACATTCTGAAACTGTGTTGGTCTGCATGGGGCCCTCCGTCGGACCAACTCTGGCCCGCGGGCCTGATGTTTGATGCGTTGGGTGTGGTTGTTTTCCAGGGTTCTGGTTCTGACCTGGTAGATGGCTTCATCGCAGGCGTTCTGCAGGCCCAGGTTGATCATGGTGTTCTGCAGCGTCCGGCCCATGTAGAACTCCAGCGACAGGTAGTAAACCCTCTGAGGGAGCGGGAGAACAAAAGGAGTGACGCGTCGGTTCTCCTGAGATTCAAACTCAAACTTCTCTCTCCACTTGTGGCGCCGACGTCACGATGGAGCAGAAATGTGGAACGAGCACAAACAAAGTAGTCGGCCGGCGCCGACGTGACGCAACGAGCCACAAACACCGACGCTCTTATGCAACACAAACAAAATAAACGTCGCCGACCGACGCGCTGGCATTAGAAGTGGAGAACGGAAGGAAGTGGAGGACCTGCGGGGGGACAGAGGAGGTCTGTCCGCGCCTGAAAGACGCTGCCGAGGGCGCGACAGGAGAGAGTGACCTTTAATTCTCAGACATGCAGAGCAGCTCACCGCGTTTTACCAGAATAACACACACGGATGGACAGAATGTAAACAAAATGAAAAATCCCCACACCGAACCCCCCCCCCCCCCCCCCCCCCCCCCCCCCAACCCCCCTCCCCCCCCCCCCCCCCCCCCCCCCTTTGATACTCAAAGTCTGTGTCCATTCTGGGCTACTGTACAAACAGGGTGGCGCAACATGGCCGCCTCCAGAGAGTGGACCCCCATCCTGGTCTGAATATACAGGAACTCATTCTACAGTATCGAGACACAAGAGTCACACAGATACAGTCAAATCATCTTTTTATATATACAAATAAAGCCCCCCCACCCCCCAAATCGTACACACTGGTCCTTTAATAACACAATTAGGTGCAGATTATGATCTAATAAGATCCAATCAAGTTATTAATCATTAAAGTGCCCAGGAGGTGATATGACTGAATAAATGGCACGTACAGAAAACTATACTAATATTTACAAAACTATTCTTTTTAAATGATTGTGCGACAACAAAAACTCCAAATCCTGCACTGATATAACATGTGTACTTCACAGTGGAGTTCATGAAATGAAGCTTTCATTCCACAGTAATGAACCGAAAAAATAATATTATTATTAAATATAAATTAAAGAACTTAATCATTTAAACATGTTTATCTGAATAGAATTCACACAAAATCAACAGGATTGAATCAAGATTGAAATGGACCTTTTCAGAATAAAAGTTTGTTTGTATGTATATTTACCTTGGGGTCCACCTCATAGTAGAACTGCTGGGTCCGGATCCACCTGCCCACCAGGTGGTCCCTGACGGTGTGGGCCAGGGCGAAGTAGTAGTCCCGGGGGTTGGCGATGTTCCGGTCCTTGACCAGGGTGAAGTGCAGGTGTCGGTTGAAACCTTTCTTCAGCTCCGCCACGTTCTCCACTCCCACGATCCCTCTGATGCTGATCTGCTTCCGCTTCTCATGGTCCGTGAGCGGGGTCGCCATGTTGGAGGAGGCGGGCTGGAGCTCTCTGGTTCTCCGGGTCCTGGTCCTGGTCCTGGTCCTGGTCCTGGAGCTGGGTCCTGCTGAAGTGGGGTGAGTGGGCGAGGCTGTTCAGTGGAAGTGAAGTTGAGTCTGAGGAGGAAGTGGAGGAAGTAGCTCTGCGCCAGGCTCCGCCCCCTGCTGGCTGTCATTGGTCAGAACAGGGGGGAGGGGTGGATCCCTGCTCAGTCAACACACACGTACGCACTCGGAAAATAAAGCTTTTTTAAAATGTATTTATTTATTTTTTAAGTTCATCAACATTTTGATATAAGTTCAATGGAAATAAAAAAGTTTTATTTTTTATCATAATTAAAATGTTGTGATTCAGATACACAGACATTACACTGGTCATCATTATGTAAATCACCCCCACCTGGTGGCAGCAGCAGCAGCGTCACGCTAAGGGGGCGTGTCTCTGACCGCAGGTAGAGGAAGTACTTTCCTTTTTTTCCTTAAAGGTACAGTGTGTACTATTTGGTGACAGGGAGTGAACAAAAATGAAAAAAAGTATATACATATTTATATAATATAACATATAATACTATTCTATGTATTTCTATTCTATATGTATTACTCTATCATTTTTGCAAAAAATAATTGGAAATAAAGTACACAATAATATGTCATGTGTGGTGTTTATGTGTTGATGACATGTGTATAGTGTGTTTTTTCTTAAGTGCAATTATTCCCAGAATGCACTGGGGCCTAATTTGAATATCCAAGGGGCAATTCATCTCATTAAAGTCACTTTTTTTGCCTCTAACGTATTTAAATGTGCTGTTGTTAGACAAATAAAAAAAATTTACAAAAGTTCCAGGTAACTCTGAGACCTTGTTGACACCTATTTATTGAATATTCACACGTACAGAAAACACAGAGCCTCATATTATACTTTGAAATCATAATGATAGCAGTAATATGCTCATGATAGACATGATATCTTTAGAACAATCAGAGTCATCAAACACACACTCCGGAAATGAAAAGCAGAAACAATGTTCAGGTTTATATCGCTAAAATTCTTCATAGACATTTTTCAGTTCCACTGTAACTAAGAATATTAAGTCATGACATTCCACCTCAGATCAAACAGGGTATAAAGAAATAACTCTGGGGTTCAAATGAGGTTATAATGCAGGCAACACACACACACACACACACACACACACACTCAGTCATACACACGTATGTACATTTGGAGATAAAACACCCAATGTCGCCCAGCGACTGCGTGTAAAGTTTTCATAAAAGTCTGTCGAGGATCATCTCGGGTCTGTTTCAGTGTCATTAAAGTGAGTTGAAAACTAAACGGCGCCCTCTTGTGTTCAGGTGAGGAAACGCATCATTTTCCATTCCCCCCCCCAAAAAAATTAGAATTATTCACATTTTCAGAGAGAAAATAATTCATATTAAAAAGAAATAAAAGTATGTGGATGACGTCATACTTTGATAAACTGGGGGGCGTGTCTTATTTTGTTATTGTGTAACGCTGTGGTAAAATGGCTGCTCTCGCTGCTCGCTGACCCACTGCTGATCTATGCTGACGTGGCATAAATCGATGCTTGAATTCATTATCGTTAATTCTCATTCGACTGAATTATAAATGAAAACATCTCCTCTGGATACGACCAAAGCAAACCAAGTAAACGGTGCTCGACACCCCTGGTGCAGTCACACATGCAAGTGCCACATCTTTTACAGTGTGCAGCCATTTGAGCAGCCGTGTAGCAGCGGACATTACTCGAATGCAGTAATGTGCATTCATTCCCATAGTAAACACAGATTTTGAGAATTTTGCCCTTTTGTGGTATGAGAGAATCAGCAGCAGCAGCAGGAAGTGATGTCACAGGTGTTCAGGTCGACTCTGCCGAAGGAGTAAAGTCTCACACCACCTGTTTTGGCGAAAGGGGGAAAGGCACACTCATGAAGCTCGAACACATGATAGCACCTTGTGTAAGTACCAGACGTGACCTGTAGGTGTCAGGGCTACGATGCTAAGGGGAGACTTTTTCACGCAAACTGAAACGAACAGTTCCCTCAAACTGGCTCCTGAACATTAGCTTGTTGTCGGTTTTTGGTCAATTTCATCGCGGAATGGCCCTTTAGCTAAAAATTAAAAAAAAACTTGGGATTTTCACTGTAGTTGAAGTATGGGTTCGAACTTTTTTGGTTTTCAGTTTGGCGTGACAACTACCGAACAAATTCTTGACGTTTTGTTATCATGGTTTCCAGAAGAAATAGCGCCACCAGCAGTTCAGAATCCGGACATTCAAACTTCCAAGAGGACAGATGGTGTAACTTTGGTGAGCCTAGCTGAGTGGCTAGCATGACAAGCTAGGACAATTCAATTTAGTACGTGTCTGCTAGCCATTAGCAGGTTGACAGTATGAGTATGTTGTCTTGTTAGCATCACGCTAGGATGATGCTACCAGAGTAAACAATACAATAAATCTGCTGTTGATTAACAGAGTGAAATGTTATCATTTTAGCATTAGCATTTAGCAGCGCACTTTTGTGTCGCTACAATGACTTGCTAGCATGGCTTTTCTGTAACATTTTTGCCGCTTGAGGAGACTTTTGCCAAAATAAGAGCACAAAAGATAAATCCCACTCACTGCATCGTGTCCGTCACTGATGCTAAGCTAGGACACGCTCGGGTTCTCATGCTAACTGAGAAGCCTCGTCACTTCCGGAACAACTTCCAAACGACGTTTGTAAAAGCGGCGAAAAAAAGAAAGAAAAAAGAATTCGGTAACTTCCTGTGGGAACTCGACATCAAATAAAGATGAAAACAATTGGGAATTCTCCGTGGAAAAAACATCAATAACTTATTGAGCTATACACATCTCTGCAATATATTATTTCGATATCAACATTATAAAACTACCAGGACTCAGTCGCCCACAGTAAAAAAGAAGCGGGAACTAAACGAGCTGCTGTAGCACCTTATTCACACAGCGTCACAGTCATCAACGCGCACAGCTTCCTGCTTGTATGATACAGTAACGTAAAATTCCCTCCTGCACCGAGGCCACGCCCCCAAAATTATTTTATACACCGATAGTTTTTTTGTTTGTTTTTTATCTTTCACAGACGATACGGAAGGTTCACATGAGCTAAGCCACAAAAAAAAAAAAAGCTTCTCATTTACACGGGTACGACAGCGACGCGGCTGAGAGTCGGGGCTATTGCTCTCGTCTCACCCACTCCCCCTGGTGGAATTTGGTGGAAGTGACCAATCGCAGAAGAAGAAGAAGAAGAAGTCGTGTGCTTTTGAAACAGGGGAGAGGGTTAAATAAGTTGTGTGATGGGGATTTTTATAAAATGGATTGCCGTACAATTTCGGAAACTAAGATTGCTAGCATCGTAAACACAATCGTAAAAGCTACAACAGGCGGCAGATTAGCTTAGCATAAATCTGGGAAATGGCCTCATCTGCTGTTTATCTACCTGCGTCTGACACACGATGCTAGGACAGCTGGAGGTAGAGGTATTTCCGATCTTCGCGAAACGACAGCCGAGCTATCTCCGGCCGCTTAGCGCTAAGCTAATCCTAACGGGCCGCGATCGCAGGGTAAAAACAAACAAACGTCCCACCTCAGGGGACTCCTTCCTTTCTCCAGACATGTAAATAGATGCGCATAAATCATAACGTTCCAGATCCATCCCGATGATTGGTCGACGTGGCGTCACCTGACCTTGACGATCATGTCAGCGCGGCGCCGTCCGACGTGACAGTGTTCACGCATGTAGTCCAAGGTTTAGGCATGATAAAGGCATGGCTCAGAGCTGGATGGGGCCTGTTTACCGGAGTCGGGGGGCGGGGAGGGGTGGTCACGGGGTCAGTGGGTCAGGGGGCCGAGACGTGAGGGGGGAGGAGCCAGGGTGGTGGTGGTGGTGGTGGTGGTTGACCTTTAGCACACAGAGCCGGTGGGATCCGCCTCCCCGGGGGTGTAGAAGTCGGGGATGGGCAGACCAGTGTGCAACGTGACCTGCAGATAGAAAAACACAGAGGTTGAAGTTCCGCTTTCCCGCCAGCAGGGGGAGCTGTTGAGCCGAGGCAGTTTTGACTTGCATCACCCGGCAACAGTGAAGTGCCTGAGAGCAGGGTGAGATTCAAAGCAGTTGTTGGCTCTTTGAAGCTTCTTCCTCCTTCGAGGTTTTTAATCCTCTGAGCTCATATTTGTAGAAACTTGCAAAAGCATTTTTAATGCCTCCTAACCGGAACTCGTGCTACTTTATTGATCTATACGTAAAAAAAAAAAAAAAAATGCCCGTGTTCTCTTCGCCCGCAGCATCAATCAGCAGTGAATGCGTTTGAAGGGACTGCTGTGAAAACAGCCCGAGGGGGCGTGTCCATGCAAATCAGTTGGGATGGGAACTCAGACTTTTGTCAGATACACGGTTCATGTGATGATGTGCGGTAATGAAAACACATTACACTGCATTTTGTGTCGCCAAATCATATAGGAACGTATATTTAAAGGTGCAGTACGCAGGATTTTTAGAAACCAATAGTTTTTAGACCAATACTACGGTGATGTTATTGTATTTAAGTAAATATGATGATGATGATGATGATGATTTTTGCTCTTGTTTATTCTTTATATTTTGTGAATGTGTGTATGTGAATGTGGGAACATGGTTTTTATTCATATCAAAACATGCGCGAGAAGAATGTTTGACAGTTTTACATTTAAAGGTCTGTTACGCGGGATTTCCCGTCATAACATCTCGCACAGACTCATGTAACTTTACATACTTATTCAGATGCATTTATCGTTTTGTCGACTACTTTTGGCGGAGAGCTGTGTCCTCGGGTTTGATCATAATTAGGATTTGTACTGTGAGATCTCTCTCTGAAACAAACCGGGGCTTTTATCAGACTGAACCGGGCTGAACAAAAGATGCTAATGCACGGAATTATGGGAATTACGCTGCTCCGCTGCTGCCATGGCGATTACATCTTTTATCATCTGCCTCCGAAAAATCCTCTCACTTTGAGAAAAGTTCACTTTTTGAATTCAACACGGACGAGTTCGTCCAACTTGTGAAGACGAACCATGAAAAGGTCAATCCACCCGACCCGGTGTTCCTTTAAGGTACTGCGGGTTTCGTTGGCTCAGTGCCTCCATCACTTCCTCACTATTATGGGATGTATCAAAGTACATTACCTTTGTAACTTACACTTGTAAGAGCTTACGTGATGCAACTTCATTACTCAAAGTCACTACATCCTACACACTGCACCTTTAAGATCACATATCATCATTAACAGTCTAATTTGGTTGACGCTTTCATCCAAAGTGGATGGAGAGGCTGGGCATTGAACCCACAACCTCCTACATTCAAGGCAGGAGGTTACTGTCTAAATGTCTCCATTTAATAAATGCTGAGTCATGGTTGGTTTTGATCAAAGTTTGACGAGAAACAAAAACGACCAGCAGGTCGCCACCTGCTGTTAAGGAGTGTGAATAGACAGCAGCCCGATACATTTGAAAGAAAAAAAAAATCCCTTTCAAAATAAAAGCACAGGAACTGCTTTTTCCCATTTTAAGGCCCAACTTTGAGAATCAATTGAGTGATGTTTGCCTCTGGGACTTGAGATCTATTTCCCCAACACGCGTAAGGAAACAGGGCTGTGCACCTGGACGTTCCGGTTGAGGCTGATGGCGGGATAATAGACCCCCTCCAGGCCGTCGAAGGCCACCGGACCCTGCTGCTCGTCGTTGATGAGGAAGATGAGGATCCTGCGCGTGAAGTCCAGCAGAGCTCCTATTGTGGCTCCTTTGCTGATGCCACCGTCCGTCCTGCATCGTCACACAGAGAGAGACCGAGGGTCCAGATTATAGATCCACAAACACAGGAGGGGCTCTGCTCCGGAGCTGAAACCGTGGACTGATTGATCCACTCGGATCGGCGAGAAGAGCTGTTCCATTACACATTCCCCGAATCGAGACAATCGAACCTTTAATTCATGTTTTGCTGTCACTGTGTAAAGGAACTGACCAAACATACGCTGCTTCACTCTCTCACACGCACACACACACACATACGCACACACACACGCAGGCCTCCCAGTGATGGTGTCTAAAGGCCGACCAGACGTGAAAATATTCAGTCTTTTCACATCCGTCCCCCTTTTTCCCCCCCCGCCTCTTCAAACAATCGTTCGATGGAATCGATCGATGAATCCGACCATTCATCGATCGATCGGGCAAATGTTGGTTCGCAGCAGCTCCCCTCTCTTACCTGTTGGTGTGCGAGTTGTTGTGCATGAACCAGGAGCGGTTGTTGTCCACGTACATGGCCCAGGCCTTGTCGTCCTTGCCCAGCATCACGTCCTTCAGCACGTCGGCGCGGGCGATGCCGAAGGCGGGGTCCGGGTGGTTGTCGTAGCGATCGACGGTGATCTCCCAGTAGTGCACGCCGCGCGAGAAGGAGGAGTTCCCCATCACCACCCGGTCGTCGTAGCTGTTGCACGTCACCGTCAGGTTGTCGTTGGAGAAGATGATGTCCGGGTGAGCGGAGGCGGGGTCAAAGGTGAACCAGGCAACTAAACACATACACACACACACACACACACACACACACACACACACACACACACACACACGCACGCGCGGCTTCAGTCACCTTCATAGGAGTTCGTGTTGAAGGGACTGTACGACGATGACATGGATCAGGAGGTTGAAGGTCGGATGAGGTGACTCTGTTCCACTGGAAAACGTTTCTAAATGAAACTTATGTGAGAGAAAGTGAAACGTACTATTTTTTACTATCGCTCTACCGATCAATAATAATCCTTATCGATGCAGAACACACCGTTATACTATACAATCTTAATCTATCACACCTGTGTCAGACAGTCTGCCAATAATAGCCAGTGTTTGTTTACATGTGCGTGGAACCAGGTGGGCGGAGCTTATGACTGAGAGATACTTTCGGCATAAAAACATACAATCAATTAAAAATTGTATTTGTAGCGTCGCACTTTTTGAATTTTAAATAAAAAAGTCAATTTCACTCAAAATGTAAAAAAATAAATTAAATAAAATAAAATAATTCAGATAATCCAAAACAATGGGATTCTATGAGAACCTATTGTGGCATCAGCGGGCGGGACGCTTCCTGTATCAGGCTGGGAGGAGTGAGCCAATCACAGGAGAGCTGGGGGCGAGCTGGCCAATCAGGGAGCTCCTGTACTATGGAGGGGGTGATAACGAGGGGGTACGAGGATACTACCATATTTTCTACGAGAAAATAGGTCTACTGTCGAGGTTGCCGGGTTGCCATGGTTGCCAGGTTGCAGGTTCAACCAAACACCAGTTCCAATACTGCAAACGGTTCGACACCGGGCGACAGAATAAAGTCTACACAGAGAAATGGGAGGTTTGACGGGAGGCGGGCGCTCGCGCTTTCTCTGGGCTCCACTGACGCACGTTTCATTAGGAAGCTTTATTTCCCACAGGAAATCAAAACATAAAACATAAAAGCCCAGAGAGCGGCAAAGCGCCAACCCCCCCCTGCTGGTGAGAGAGAGGACTGCACTGATGAGACAAGGCGAGGCGAGAGGGAAAGAGGGAGGGGATGAGAGAGAGAGAGAGAGAGAGAGAGAGAGAGAGAGAGAGGCGTCCATACCTGTGCCTATAGACTGAATATCACAAGGAGGGAGTCCAGCTGCAATGTGAGGAGGAGGAGGAGGAGGGGGGAGGGAGGGGGGAGGGGGCAAGCGAAGCGTTGAGGAGGGGGAGGAAGAGGAGGGAGAGGAGGAAGAGGAGGAGGAGAAGGTTTGATCAGGGGATCGGACCCAAAGGAAACAAACGAAAAATCAAAGCACACAGTCTGTGTCAGGATGAGCTGCTGTCTGTGTCAGGTGGGGGGGGAGGGGGGGTGGGCAGCCTGTCTGAGCCCCCCCCCCCGTGTGTGTGTGTGCGATGCAGAGCAGCATTAAAGTAATGACAGGACGAAGCAGGTGGGAGGGATTATACAGCGACCTGCTGCTCCTGGATCCACCTGCTCCGGTTTTCTGTAGGAGGCTGCTGCTGCTGTCAGAGGAAGAGCCGGCCTTTTCAAAATAAAGCACTGCCTGGAGATATTTGAAAAGTTTGACAGTGTCCTGAAAGACCCTTTAACACAGAGGGGTGTCCAAACTGTTATTTATAGTTCTTAAAATATAATGGAACGCGACCCACACGTGAAACCCGTGCTTGACTTTATGGTACTTTGCGTATATTTGCATATATTTGTTTTTTTTTAATTTTACATTCTTAAATTATAATTATTTTTATTTGATTATATGACTTTTTATTCATTAGATTTTTCATGTTTTAAATATCGGGCATCATTTCCTTTATTTTGTAAAACTCTAATCGTGGCCCCGCCTTTCAGGGGAAAAAGTTTGGACGTCCCTTAGTTAAGTTGCAATAAGAGAATAATGCAGAGGAGTTTATTTCTCGGCCTTTTGAAGAAGCGAGGCTTTAATCTGCGAGCCACTGTTTATTATTCCTAAAATCCACTGAAGATTATCTTCATAATTCATGTGAAGTGAATGAAGGAGGAAAATGGGACTGGAGCCTGTGATGTCATCAGAGGAATCTGCTCCGTCACGATGAGCTTTGATCAAATCCCTGTTAGCCGTTTACAAAAGAACTACTCGTTTTTAGACTTCTGTTTTCTATGTGGGTTCATTTCCTGTAAACAAAGATGGACGACGTGTCTCGTTTTCTGCCGACTCATCACAAGGGGCATAAAAAGTACGTTGCCATTTTTCAAGCTACAGGAAGTTGACCAGACTTCACAGACTCGGGTCTCGGCTCCTATTGGGATCTAATTCAAGATTATCTTATTTTATCTTATCTTATTGTATCTTATGTTATTGCATCTTAACTTATTGTATCTTATCTTAACTTATTGTATCTTATCTTAACTTATTGTATCTTATCTTATCTTAACTTATTGTATCTTATCTTAACTTATTGTATCTTATCTTATCGCACCTTATTTGATCTTATAGTAGAAGTTGAAAAGACATTGAAACACAGTTTAGCAGCAGTGGATTATATTTTCTTATCTTACTTTATGATCAGTTGGATCAAAAACACTCCGCTTTAAAGGTGCAGTGTGTAGAATGCCGTGACACCTGGTGGTGACATCGCACATTGCAGCTTCCTCTTCCAGTTGTCATTAAAGCTCAAAAAGGTGTTTACTTTGTCCCTTTAGGGCTCCCATAAAAAACATGGCCGACTCCAAAGAGCGGACCGGCTCCTCGTGTAAAATATAAAAGTCTCCCACTGTCGCATTGCTACGACGATGTCGCCTAAAATCCTACACACTGCACCTTTAAACGAGTGCGCTCCTGTGTGCAGTGATCTGGAGTGAAGGGAGGTGCTGGTGCTGACGTACTCTCTGAGGTCTGCATGATGAGCGTCTTGCTGTACTGTCCCACGCCGCTGGCGTTGAAGGCCTTCACCCTGGACTTGTAGGTGCTGTTGAAGTGGAGCCCGTCCACCGTGCAGATGGTCTCCGAGCCCACGTACACTTCCTGCGGACACGCACACAACTTCCTGTCAGACGCATTCAATGGGCCGTGATTACGACTCGGCGCTAGCGTCCCGGCGTTTGGAGGAGGAGGAGGAGGAGGAGGAGGAGGAGGAGGAGGAGGAGGAGGAGGAGGGGTGCAGTGATACTGGCAGCGAGTGCGATAAACGGAGAGTTGGTAGAAGCGAGCGGGAGTGGGCGGAGCCGCCCACGCTGCAGACTATAAATAGACTCAGGGACACAACTCGCCAAGCTCAGCGTGGCTCTGCGTCGGCGAGGCCTCGGTGAGTCAGGGAGACGGAGAGGAGACGCAAAACGTCCCACTGCCTCTTTACTCAACAGTGACAAGGATTTGGGATTTTGTGAAACACTCGAAAACCTGCCGCTGAGACACAATCTCAATTTGTTGAAGTGGAGGGACTTGCAGTTCACAGGGTGGCCACTAGAGCGCTCATTTTTATTCTACTGATGTTTCAAATTGTGTATAATTAAGGGGCGTGGCCTCTTGAGTGACACCTAAGGACCACGGGGCCACCTCAGCTCTACGTCATTCCTTTTTCATTTGTTTGTTTTAAATAAATTTAAAAAAAACGAATTTACATTTGAATGTTTTTCATATCAATGAAAATAACTATAGTTATTATTATTTTAAATCCAGCTTCAAAATGTGTTTATTTTTCATTTGCCCATTTTTGGACGAACCAGGAAGTAGGAGGAGTTTAGCCTCATCGGCACAGCCTCCATCTTTACGTACACTCTCTTCTTCTACTCTTTCTGTGGTACAACGGCCACATTCTGTCCTCAAGCTGCGACGCCATTTGGCACAAAATGGCGCCAATTAGCAGCTCTGTTGGCAGACTTGGGTGTGAACCTCTCATGGAACAGCCTCGCGCACACTCGAAGCCCAGATCTGGACCAGCTGCCTTCACCTCCGAGGAAAAGGCGCTCACGCCGCCGTTTGTTGTTTTTCCTAAAATTAAAACACAGGATGTCTCCTCACGCAGCTGCCGCACTCTGTCACATGACACAGAGGAGGTGGGGGGGAGATGGGGGGGGGGGGGTCGTCTATTTACAGCGTTTAAAACAAATGTGTACACGCCGTCGCCGCGGAAACGCAAACACAACACAGCGCAACAACAAGTGTGGACAAAGAAAAACATTATGAAGTGTACAGCGTTTAAAACAAATGTGTACACGCCGTCGCCGCGGAAACGCAAACACAACACAGCGCAACAACAAGTGTGGACGAAGAAAAACATTATGAAGTGGTCAGAGGGATTTTCAGGGGACAGATTCCTCCGACTGTTTGACCATATATACATGTTTAACATAGAGCTGGTGTTAGTGACATCTAGTGGTGAAGTTGAATATTGCAGCTGAACGGCCCTCACCACTATTATCTTATATTGCCCCAACATACAGCATTTCATTGATAGGAATATTTCATTTCCTGAAAATAGCCATTAAAAAAAAACAACGATTCATTCATGTACCTATTCATCATTTCATCTATTCAGTGATTGATTAATTTAACGATAATCATTAATCGTAGAACTATTTTACACTATTTAAAAAAAATATTGAATCGAAAAATCGAACTCATATAGATACAAGGACGTATAGGAGCAAACAACGAGGTGTTGTTGTTTGTTTGACGAACAAAAAGGTGGAATAGATCAAAGGCCATGAATGAAAAGCTTGTGTTCTGCTGCAGCGTCTTTGATCTCTTCCATCTGGAGGAAGTGGCTCCGTCCAGGTTCAGAGGTCAGAGGTCGGACTCATGTATCCGCGGCTATTGTCCTCGGCAGCTTTAAGTTCTCCTCCTAACAAAGCAGGGGGCTCAGTGTATAGAGAGCAGGGGGCTCGGGGGGAGGGGGGGGGGGGCTTACGGGG
>JAFBJT010076022.1:20249-45461 GCA_016785325.1 Chascanopsetta lugubris
GGGGGGGGGGGGGGGGGGGGGGGGGGGGGGGGGGGGGGGGGGGGGGGGGGGGGGGCATTGAATGCTGGGAGAGAGGGCGGTGGAGTGAGAGGAAGCGTGATTAAAGTAGAACGCGGGGATGAAGACTCTAAGCGTTGTGCACCAGGATGACCTGGAGGACTTAGAACACGTGTCAAATATGGGGCCCGCTGGCCAGATGTGGCATATGATTGTCTAAAAATACAAGTCTAAATCACACAATGCCCATGAACTTAATTACACATGCCACTTTTCTCTGTGTAGCAATACATTCAGTGTGCTTACAGGTGTTAACATGTGTGTAAGGGCCTACACAGTATTTACAACTTGAATAAGTGATTATCAAGTGTGAAGACAGTTATTTTACAATATGTTAAGTAGTAATCACATTTAGTCCCACGATTAAAACCGGCCCCTTGAGAGCGACCAGAATGCTGAGGTGGCCCTCGGTGAACATGAGTTGGACACCCCTGACTTAGAGGATCACGGCTAATCTGTGGTGTTTATTCCCAACTGTCCAAACCGGTGTTGAAGAAAGGCGCCGGCCCAGACGGACAGAGGCGGGGATCAGTGTCGCCAAACAAACACAGCCTCTATCCAGAGCCCAGCAGCCTGTTGACACCCCACATAGTTGGTTATCTCCGCTCCAATCGCCCGTTCACTCTGCTGCTCAGTGGATTTAAGACAAGGATCAGACCATGGCTCCAGCAAAAGTCTTGAGTTCGTAAAGCGCAGCAAAGCTAGAGGACACTATGGGACGTTAGGTGTGATAACATTTCAGTCTGATCTCTGCTGGTCAACCTGCTGTTTAACTACAACAATGACAGATATACACTTTGCTCCCCCCTACTGGTGGTTGCAGGGTCGAGCACACATCTAATATGCATAGATAGCAGGGCAATAAATCTCTGCCTGTGGGTTTATGTTAGTTTATTCGTGAGGTTTCCAGTATTGATACTGACTTCACCAAAACTAGGGCACCAGAGCCCCAGTGAATTTAAAGGTGCAGTGTGTACGATTCGGTGACATCTAGAGGTGAAGTCGCATACTGTATCCATCACCTCACCCTCACCCTGCCCAGCATGCAGGAGAACCAATGGTAGACTTCAGTTGTCATTAAAAGTCAACAGATGCTTAATACATCCACTCTGGGCTATTGTAAAAACATGGCAGCCCCCATAGAGAGGACCCCTCTCCTCA
This sequence comes from Chascanopsetta lugubris, assembly GCA_016785325.1. NCBI lineage: Eukaryota > Metazoa > Chordata > Actinopteri > Pleuronectiformes > Bothidae > Chascanopsetta > Chascanopsetta lugubris. The sequence goes on from JAFBJT010076022.1 coordinate 21,468, forward strand.
TGTAAATCTACATTAGGGCTCATTAAAGGGTGATGGGTAGAAATTAAGCAGTTAGATGATTATAAATGTGTGAAAATCTAAGTATGTAATTGTTTTGTAATTGTATATATTTGTGTAATTGACCAAAATGACCAAAATCGTGCAAACTGCACCTTTAAGTCATTTCAATGTCCTATAGGGATAATTGTGGAGATGTTTGTGTGTGTGTGTGTGTGTGTGTGTGTGTGTGTGTGTGTGTGTGTGTGTGTGTGTGTGTGTGTGTGTGTGTGTGTGTGTGTGTGTGTGTGTAGGTGCGCGTGGGTGCGTCCGTGTGTACGTGCGTGCGTGTGTGTGTGCGCAGGGTTTGCTCTTGATCAAAGCTGATACGAGCAGGGATGGGGGCTATAATCTTGAAAGCTTGACTGGACATAGACAGGGTTGACCTCTTGACCCATTGCACACTGGGCTGTCTATACACATATACTGATACTATTATTTTGTGCTCCAGTAGGTCAGATGGAAAGAAAACAAAGACACACATGCTGGATCCACACATAACAGCCCTAACTACCTCCAGGCGGCCAAGTTACTCATGAATGTGGGATCCAGCGGGTTAATGAATTGTTCCCCGAGCAGACGTGACAGGCGTCACCATCATCTGCTGTTTGCCCACCAAAGAACAGTCGCACTGATGGATGCGTGTTTGTGTGTGAGCATCTGTGCCTCGGTGAGCTGTTTACGATCGGGATGAGGAGTCTCCATAATCCAGAGCCTCGCTGTGACAACACGGAAACAGAGGTAGAGTGATATTAATCCCACAGGGATTAGGAAGAGGTGAGAGGAAAAGGTCAATGTTGAGGAGGCAGTGGGGTGAAGGATGAAAAGAGGAAATTATTTCAAGTTGAAAAGGTTTTATTGGAATGCTTCTTGGATACGTTTCTGTAATGTCAGACTCATTTAAAGGTGCAGTGTAAAGATTTTTGATCATTTTTGTCAACTATTCTAAAACAATTACATACTGACATTTCCACAAATTCATGATGTTTGAAATGTTTCATTTGATTTCTTTTAGCCTTAAATGAGCTCATTAATATATATTTACATGAGGAGCGGGTCCACACTATGGGGGCCGCCATGTTTTTACAGTAGCCCCTGCGTGGACGCACTGAACGTCATCTAAGTTGTAGTGATAACTGAAGTCTACCACTGGTTCCCCTGCATGCTGGACAGGGTGAGGGTGAGGTGATGGATGCTACATGCAACTTTACAGCTAGATGTTACCAATTCTCACACACAGCACCTTTAAACAACTGAGAAAAAAATATATGCAAAAAAATATATTTGTAGGTTTCTTTCCCCAATTTCTACCTCGCAATAAATCTAGAGGTGGATAAAAATAGTGGATACATATGTGACCCCATTTGAATAATCTGTTTGTGTGTCATGTCTGTGTTTAAGTGTGTGTGTCGGCGGCTCAGTTTGCCTCCAGCGAGCAAAATGTCTCCCGGTGGATATGTTTCTTTTGCCCCGACATCAACTTTTGTCAAACAAGATTTGTCTCATACTTGTTAAACTAATTGGCCTTCATCCTAAGCTCGAAACAAATCATGTCATGCATTCCATTACAAACCCACCCCAGCGGAGGCTCTTGTCAATAGCGGTGGAGTAAAAAAGCAGGAGTGCGTGTTGGGAAGAAAAAATGTGGCCGCGTGGTAGCGGGTGCACAGAGCAGAAACACATCATAGTTGTTTAATTTGATCATGTCTCCGGCGAGAGCGATGTGGGCATGCTGCTGGCTCAGATCTGCCTTCCTCTCTCTGTTTGTGAATGTGTTTTTAACCATTAGATCATTGTAGCAATACACTGGTGGCAGCGCCGCCTGCAGCATTGATTCTCACAGCCTCATTTACAACACTATGGATTTCTGCATCAGAGGGGAGGAGTGACGAGTGAGACGGAGCCCGAGCAGAATAGAATTTTCACTGGGCATTGAGAGAGTCAAATAAAGAAATAATAACATGAATTCATGCCGTTGAGAGGACAATGCATTTTCAAAAGACTGCAGTGTTCTAATAGATTTGACTCTAAGCAGAAGAAATGTTAATTGCAAAATAAAATGCACATACTTAAGTTGGGGACTTGCAAAGGACGACTGAATGAGAAGAGAAGGGTCAAAGTCAAAGCCGCAGTGAGGACAGCACCCTGACAGTTAGTCCATAGAGTGGATCAATCCCCAAAATCCCTGGATCTACGCCCCCCATACTACAACCGCCGTCCTCACTTCACTCATATGACCCTGTGACCACAGTCCGTGGAGTTAGTTATCAGTCTGTAGTGGGCTCCATCCAAACTGAGCTCATTTCAAATGAACTAAACAAGACAAAACAATGAAAACAATGGGCTTAGAACCACGTCCATTATGTATGTTATGTTATGTTATTTAACCAGATGGGGGTGCAACTGAGGGCTACCATACGTTCTCCTGCATGCTCAAGGGAAGGGTGAGGTTATTGATGCAACATGCTTCATAGTTCACCACTAAATGTCACCAATTCTTACGCACTCCACCTTTAAAGCAAATCATATCACACTATATTCCCTGTTTGAGATATGCCCCTCACACTGTGAGAAATGCAGGAGGTACAATATGTGAATATTCATTTAAAGGATATAGAATCTTTAGTATGTCCACTCTGGGCTACTGTAAAAAATATGGCGGCCCCGACAGAGAGGACCCGCTCCTCGTGTAAATATACATTATGGGATCATGAGAGGGTCATGGGAAAGAAGAAAAGACATTTGGTGATTATGGAAATGTCAGTATAATATTCTTTGGTTATATATTTTTTTTCTACTAATACAAGTGACAAAAATGACTGAAATCTTACACACTGCACCTTTAAGAAATGTGTCAAACAAATGCGTGAGTCAGTGGAACACACCAGTGTCACATCACCTGGATATCGATATCCGATCAGATCGATGTCAGTCCATTTATGAAGAACAATTCCCAAAACGTTGATTAGGAAAAGGTTGTATTGCTCGTATTGCACATCCACTGCAGATATTGCTCAGGTAATGACATCACATCAATAATTGACAGGCATTTACAAATGCACAAAGCATATATTGATGTAATTTGAGTCATGGCATATGAAGTGGGTCTTGTTAATATATCCGAGGGGATTTATAATTCATTAATTCTCTGTAGCGCCGATGATTGAGGCTTAGTGTTGAGGATGTGCCAGGAGAGAGGAACGGAGAGAGGAAGAGAGAGCGAGAGAGGGAGCGAGTGGGGAGGTGGAGGGTGTGAAGTCAAAGGTCAATCCACTGAGGTATAATATAACATGTACAAATGAATGAGCTCACTGGCACCCTCTCTCTCTCTTCTCTCTCTCTTCTCTCTCTCTCTCTGGATGCTGGACGCTTGAAGGGATTTCTTTAATCAGGGGGATCAGAGGGACTTATGAATGTCCACTACTTTACACAGCCAAGTAGAGTGTGTGAGTGTGTGTGTGTGTGTGTGTGTGCGCGCCGAGCAGATATGTCGTTGCATTGGCTTGGCTTGGGTTATGTAAGTAAGTAACTTCCCTTCGGTTTAATGACACCATGACTCACAGATTGCAGCGTTAGCTGCGGTCATGTTCGATCTGAAGCCACTAGTTGACCATTTTTCATGGTCAAGCAACAAAATCAAAGGTCAGTAAATGGATTTCTGTTGGGTAAACAATTTTACTGACATGCCCACCGCTTTGACCTCAACACTATCTGACACCATGAAGTGGACCACCGACTGTGAGGCAGGTCTTATCTGCTAACGTCAGTAAGTGAACTCTGCAGCGAGCCAAGCCTGCTATCTATAGGAATTACATCTATTTTGGACCAATTCAAAACCTCACATTCAATGACCAGCACCATTGCAGGAAGCCTGAGCAAATTGTGGTAGATAATTGGTGTGTGTTTGTGTGTCTGTGTGTGTGTGCGTGTGTGTGCGTGTGTGTGTGTGTGTGTGTGTGTGTGTGTGTGTGTGTGTGTGTGTGTGTGAATACTGGAGCTAGGGTCAGAACCTTGATCATCGTTCATGGACCATTGCTTTTAATAATATTTGCTATCAACCATCGCTAAAACCATTCAATGATATTATAACAAGTGTTTCTGTTGCCAGAACAATGACACCTTAAAGGTGTAGTTCAACAAAAAATGATGATTAAAGGTGCAGTGTGTACGATTTTGTTACTTCTAAAAATATTATAAAACAAATACACGCTGACATGTTCAGTAATTTATATTATTATATTATTATATTACCTAAATGTTTTATTATTTCCATTACCCTTAAATGAGCCCATTACATTCGATTTGCACAAAGATGGTTAACAGTTGGAAAAGCCTCAGTCCAAATGTAAGAGAATCATCTTGTTAGCATCTGCAAACAACACTAATCAATGTGCTATGTGTGTGTATCTTGTTCATCTCATCCTTGATGAAGAAGCTGCTTTTGTGAGATTAAACAATAAATAATCAAAATGTCATTGAATGACGAGTTCAAACTACTCTGAGGTGGCTATCTCTACACCCAATCTCTCTAAGATAACTAGCAGCTACGGTTACCATGCAGATAACGATTTGTTATTCTCGTTTACCTCTATCAAGAAGAAAAACAATGTTTATTTCAAAGAAGTCCACAAATTCCTTTTATTAATATGATTAAACAATGATTAATCTGTAATCCCAAAGATCCCTCCCAGACTTTTATAAATCATTAAAATATACTGAGCCACAGGGAGAAGTTTTGCTGGTGCCCTCTGGTGCACTAAATATCTGTTCTCTTCTATTTGTTGTCGCTTGAACAATATTAACATTGATCAGCACATGTTGATTTTCTATTCATCTAGTGAATGCTGTATGCAGCAAATGGTTTCCCTCAGCCACACTTCCTCACATACGGACACGAAAACGAAGACCTGACCGTAATCGTCCGACTAAAAGAGACACGCTCCTGGTCTTTTCAAACTGCGACTGTGAATGTGTTTATTTGCAAACAGATGAGGCCGTAGTTTGTATCAGGCTTTAAACTAAATGTGTAATCCACCTCTGAAGTTGACCTTTTTAACGTGGGAGTGTATGGGAATTTGCTCCCTCTTGAAGTCAGCCTCCAGTGGCCACCCTATGAACTGTGAACATTTGTCCACGTTCTTATGTGCACGTTATCCATCCGCACCAGAGGTTGGCCCTCGTTTTTGATTAGTTATAGAAAAATAAATCAACAACTATAAACACTGTGGTCCCCAGCTGAGACTGAATGACAGTAGCTCTTGAACCTCTATCAGTGGGTGCTGTCCACACTATCACGGCTCCATCGTCTCATTGCTACTCTGCAGATTGTGGCTCCAAGAGACAGCAACACACGGCACTGTTCCTATCTAGGACATTTTGGCTTCATTTCTAGACAAGTGGGGACATGTCGTCCATCTTTATATACCGTCCACAGTACACAGCCACTTTTGTAGTAAAATTCATATCAATGTTCAATATCCAGTTTTGGGGAGGGCAGTCCTTGTTGAAAAATGAGTGTGATATCCCTGGAGCTCTTATCAGCTCCACTTCCAGCAGATACATTCTGAAGCACTTGTAGTCACTCTAACACACACACACACACACATTTTCATGATTGCCATTTCATCTGATACACGCTAATTTTGGATTTTGGATTTTGGACATGCACACTCACACATCTCACATGAACACAGGTCACGTACACATTCGCAGGTTTGAGTTCACCATGATGCAGCTTGCAGGTGCAAAGTGAAAGTAGGAGCCACATCCACATACCTACTCTGCTATAGGTTCAACAGAGGTGTATTTACATTACTATTTACTTTCAATATTAATTTGCATTTGACCAAAAAACCAATGTCACATTCTGTTTTATATTTGGTCCTTACCAATAACAGTATATACATCTGCTTCCAATGATAGGGTGTTTAGTTACACTTACACTTGAACACTTAATAAGGTTCACTTTTCCCTATTGCGCATCACGTTACTTGAAAGAAACAAGGCTGCTTTGGAACAAAGAAAACCCAGCACCCTTCTATGGATACCTGCAGGATTTGCCATAACTATGCACCACTGTACTGTAGATCAAGACACCTATGGACACAGAGATTGGAGGACACGAAGAAAAAAGTGACATCAGAGGGAGAGAGAGGAAAGGAAAGACTCCTCTGGACCACACACTGTTGTGAGGCTGCAGAGATAGTGAATAGGCAAAAAATAGAGGCCCCTGTTTAGTATTTAATTAGAATTGATCCTGTGGAGCAGCTGAGAAATTTGCGGGCAAAATCTGTGCATTTCAGGTGTGGAGCAACCTGCATGTGCAGAAAAATCCAGAGGCTCGCAACACAAAAAAGAAACCCCAGTGAATCACACATCTGAAGGAATAGAGGCCGGCAGAGTTAGGAGGGGACTCAAAATGAGGAGGAAAAAAAGTGAAAGGATGAATGGGAGAAAATGAAAAGAGGGAACACAGGCAACACAGGAACAAAGAGCAGGAGGGTAGTGGGGAGGAAAACAACAGACAGGTTTTAATATTTCTTGGGGGATGATTTATTTATCTACCCCATGGCAACACCACCCATCTGGCCCAAGCAAACCAAAAAGATGCTCAATAATAGAGGCACAGGAGAGAGGGAAATGTTTAGTGTGTGAGCTCATCGATTTTTCATAACTATATGTAAACATCTGCCGAACACCCGCGCGCCGTGGACGATACTTTGTGAACTCACCAGTAATCGGCTTCTTTCAGGTCAGTTCGAGAGTATAAGGCACAAAAACTTTTTGGACTCACACAAAGGGCGCTACAGTGATATCATACAAACATTACTGCACCCTGCATGAGCGCATGTATATTCAGCTCTGTGACAGAAGCCATCCTTTCTGTCGCCGCAGTAATGAGCCCCAATAAAAGAAAAAACATAAAACTAGGAAGCCACGATACTCCGAGAGCGTGCACGCCGTCCCGTGCCCTCCCACCTCCATTTCCGCCAACATGCTCGCGTGCGGCCACATATGCACATGTGCACGGACGAGCATGCGGCGGAGGGCGAGCAAACAAAACACGGAGAGCCAACGCCTCGAGACAAAAGCTGCACTGCGGAACAAAAGACAACCCCAAAAAGCCATCAAGACACCCGCAGCAGGCGCCCATTGAGATTAATGAAAACAAATATTGGGAGAGAGTGGGGCACGGGCACAGAGAAACAGCACAAACAATGGAGCAGACAGCATAATGCATTCATGGTTCGCTGACGGCCCTCCAGTGCAGAATGAGAATAATAGGAGGGGAGAGAAAGTGGGATAGAGGGACAAGAGAGGGAGGGTGAAGGAGGAAGAGGAAACAAGAGCACTAATGTGAAATCCATTCTCTAAAAACACACACACACACACACACACACACACACTCACACACTCACACACACACACACACACACTCACTCACACACACACACACACACACACACACACACACACACACAAGCCAGCTTTCAAACACATGATGCTATCAGAGCGCCTGTGCTTACACCTGCTACACTTAACATTCTTGCTGCAACTCTTTTCTGGGGCAGGGGTATGATGCGCTCTCGCTCTCTCTCTCTCTCTCTCTCTCTCTCTCTCTCACGTGCACACACACAGACTCTCTCTCCCAGTCTCTCTAGCGCACATAGATAGCTGAATGAATCTTAAAATGTGTGTAATATGGCTCTGCCGTGTTTCAGAGTGCTGTCTTTTCACTGCCATGGCTTATAGGGACATAGATACTGTCATCGCAACGTAATAGCAGGTATAGGTTCAACTGAAATTGCATGTGAGCATGTAGTTCGATGGACGGCCTGTGATTTTCACATCATCCCTCAATGGGCTGGGTCAGAGTTTATCAGTTCGCGAGTCAGTGTCTGTTGGAGATATCTTTTAAAAAGTGAAATGTCCGCGGTGTTTGCTTGGCTGTCTCCAGATTGTTGACGTTGAGTTGTTCCATTATTCTGAGCACATTTCGGACCTCCATGCTTACATGAAAGTTGATCTTGACATTTCATTCAAAAGCTGCGGAACGAGTGAGTAAGTGGATGCAAGGGTGGAGATTGTTTTGTCAACTCCTGTTCTGGAGAAGTGGAATGAACTGTCAAGCTTGATGCTCATCATAATTTGTCCATGATTCAGTTTGATGTCACTCTGCACCGCTGAAAACAACAACAAATATAGAACTGATCATGTCTGTATTCACAGTAGGTTCATGACTAATGGTTCTGCGCTGTTTGAGTAAACATTGATAATCTTCTGTAATCAGCCAAGTAGATTAATTATTGATGTTCAATTACACAAAGTAGAAATGGCCAGATTAACACAAATTGCTGGAACAGTTCACAAGGATACTTAGATTGGAAAAGTGGTCACCAGATACAAAAGTCATTTTCACTAACATCTTCCCATCTATAAATATCAGACTTTCTTATATAGTATAAATGAGCCTTTATTTATGTGATTTGGACCAAGGCAAAGCTCGGACTTGAACCAGGAACCAGGCAAAACCCCTTTTTATGCTACCTGTACGATTTGTAATGCATGACACCATAACTGTCATTAATGTTTCGGGGCATATGCATTACATGGTTAAGAGCTTAAAGTCTAAGTCTGTGATATTTGTTGTTATTTTTTTACGTCTATAAATATTACAAAACAATAATATAGGATGTTTTATTTCTCTCCCATTGCCCTTAAATGAGCCCATTAATGCATTTTTACATGAGGAGGGGGTCCTCTCTACGGGGGCCGCCGTGGTTTTACAGTAAGTAAGATTGGATGGACTGAACATCTTTTGTGTTTTAATGACACTTGAAGTCTACCATAGTTTCTCCTGCATGCTCAGAAGGGTGAGGTGATGGATACAATAAGCAAATTCACATCTAGGAGGTCACCAAATCTTACACACTGCACCTTTAAAATCACACAGAGAAACAAAATGGCACTGACAATGGACAAACATGTGGTGAATAAGTGGGGCCCAAGTCTTTACGATGAAGACAGAGAGGATGAGGAGAAAGAAAGAGGTTGAACGTTTATGGTTTAGAAATGAAAAACGAAATGAAAACTTTTCATTATACAAGTTTAAAAAATAACACATTTAAAGCATCACTGAGAAGTTGAGCTGCTCCAATACAACCATGAAAATAAATGTGCAGTTTTAACTACACACTAAAAACCGAAGAAATCTAATTGAAGCATCATCAATATCTGAAATATATTGACTAGCATAGGATCACATCCTACTGACTCAAATTCTTACACATTGACTGCTTTACACTATTTACATCTTTAATGTATTGGCGTGCTGGTCATGCATTGATATGTGCATTGCTTTAGGCGCTTTTATCATAGATACTCACATCTCTAATACAAAGAGATCTTAAACTTAAAGGGTCAGATTTGAGCAGCGAGCTATACTGTGAAATGTTACATTTGTATCATTTTTGAAGAAATGTCATATGGAGACTTGAGATTACAAGCTGTGTAGTTTTGGTGGAAAAAAACAAACAGAGAAACTTAGACCCAGAGGACACCTCTGTTCGTTAGGCTGCTACTAATTAGCCATGTTCTTTAAGTACATGAGGAACATAAAGCAGAGCTGAATATCGCCTATTAGCCTTTGATGATATGTTGCTAAAAGATGAATCATTACGCATCTGAAGGTCCGCATTTAGCTCCCTGCTTAAGGCAAATTAAAACAAACTTAGGAGCTTCCAGTGGCAGGAATCAGTAGCACATGTTTTTCCTCATCGATGGTTCCTAAACAAACAGAGGGGCGTGGGGAAGGGGCAGATTTATGTTATGAGACAAAGGGAGGCCCGGGGAGGAGGGACGGCTGCCACAATTGGGTACGGCGGCCTGGCCAAAGGCTTCCTTTGGTGGCCTGTGTCATTCCCTATCCGGCTTCATTACGGTCTTATCTCTGGGCGAGTCGCACCAGCCAGTGAGGACGGGGCCAGAGAAGCACCAAGAAGGAACAGACCCGGCGCACCTGCCACCTCCGATAAAACAAACATCAGGATCAGGGCTCCTGCTTCTCCATGTTTTTTCTGGCTGCTTTGCTCTCCATCATCTATCTTTCTCGTTGATTAATCTCTCCCTCCCTCCCTCCCTCTCTCTCTCTCTCCTCTGTGTTTGTTTGTCGCCATGACGCTTGCCTCCCAACAGGCCAGTGATAATAGGACAGTAAATTAGAACCATCCCGTTTTCAGGCCATCATCCTCTCAGTGGTTGATGTGATCTCTCACCTATAGGTCAAAGGCTAATCTGTGTAAACCAGTCAGTGCCACCATCAGAATAATCAATCAGTCTGTGTAGCAAATTCACCGGCATCATGAAAGGCTGTAAACACCACTGTGAACAAACACACCCACTGTTTGTATGTGCATTTCAAAATAGAAAAGACACACACACACACACACACACACACACACACTCTCACACACACACACACACACACACACACACACACACACACACTCACACACACACTCACACAAACACACACACACAACTATTGCATATTGCCTATTGATGCAAATGATTTAGAGTAATTAAAGCATTTACTTTTTAAAGGTTACTGTAAAAAAAAATCTAATCACTTTCACAGGTTTTCACTTAATCACATGAAAAACAAAAGCCAAAATATCAGGTGTGTTTAATCCACTTTGTGTGAATCCTCATTGGAGAACACAGCTTTCAAACACAAAAAGGGATTAGCTCTAAACGGCAGAGACAGAGAGGCCTTTGAGGGGAGCTAAAATTACAGGTGGAGTGATCCCTTCTAAAATTATCCAACTCTTTTATATTGCACCTCTGAAGGATTCATGCTCATGTTTAATTCCCAAACTCTGATAACAAATGTCTCCTCCAAGCACCTGCAGATTAATAGACTTCCACCAGGTGCTCTCCATCTTTTTATAACACACTCCAGCTATTTAAACGCTCAGCTGTCGGCTCGTAGCATGAGGTCATGAGGAGGAGGTCTTAGCCCACAGATACAGAGCAGTACACAAATATCATGTTAGCGAGACGTTTCGGTTCAAAGAAACCATTTTTCCCTCATGCTCTAAACGGCTGAGCTACACGTCCATCCACACGTTTGTAATCCTTTAACTGGGGAACTTTGCGAACAGTGTTTTAAAAAACAGAACGAAATGCAGTTTTGGTTGCAGTTAAAGGTGTGGTGCGCAAGAGTTTGGTCATTTTTGTCACTTCTAAAAGATATATCAAAACTATTACATACTGGCATTTTATTGAATTACAAAGTGTTTACAGGACACTGTGGGAACTTCCCCTGGCTGTCTCAGGTCCTTCGACAGTCACCTACACATATTCACAAATAAATGAGGATGAATCTAAATGTATGAACAAAATATATAGATAAAACAAGATGTGTAAAAATAATTACAAAATTATGAAACTTATTGAAAGCAGTCTCCAAAAAGCTCCACAGACAAAAGAATATATATATATATATATATATATCAGGGCTCTCCCTAAAGAATGGAACAATGGCGCTGTGCCATCGTACCATAATCTTAGCGCCATCGTACCAATTTCCACTCTGTTACACAGCAGATCGATCCACGCACACACACGCACACAAAGACACACACAGACACGAGCGTGCTTGTTCACATGAACACTCTCCCACTAGCATATATATATATCTTATATTCAATCTCGTTGTACACCGTGTATAATGACAATAAAGGCATTCTATTCTATTCTCTATTCTCTCTCTCTCTCTCTCTCTCTCTCTCTCTCTCTCTCTCTCTCTTTCTCTCTCTCTCTCTCTCTCTCTCTCATATATATATATATATATATATATATATATAGAGAGAGAGAGAGAGAGAGACAGAGAGAGAGAGAGAAATGCTACTTTTGCAAGCTAACAAGGCTGAACAAGCAAATTATAACTTTAAAATAGTCTACAATGTATCTTGTGATACTGTATCAAATTAACTGTTTGTTTTCATAGAAATGAAAATGTAAAAACCGCACAAAGACATTTCGACCAACCGCATGAGTTTAAAACCAACCACTTTGCTGTTGCCCACACACTTCCTTCCACAACAACACAAGCCAAACTTTGAGTGATGAAAAAGCATATTCAGATTTCACACTCCAATAACAACAAGTAATCAAGGCCAGTGGTGGAGCCTCGCCAACGGAGGCAGCAGACCGAGGCGGGGTGACGCTGCCGCCGCAGCCCTCACTCACGCTCTGAACACCTGTCTCCAAATGGACACATCAATCCCTATTTCACAGCCCGCCTAGCCGCCTACACACACACACATCAACATACATGTATGAGGTATACAGTGTGTGTGTGTGTGTTGTGTGTGTGTGTGTGTGTGTGTGTGTCTTACAAACCACCCAGATTTTACAGCATATCTGTCCGAATAGATGTTTTTAAAATCCACACTGGGTAAATCCTTTCGGACATGGTATTTATTTACAAAGCTGGAACAGCAGAGACATAATGGATGGAGGTCAAAGAAGATGGAAAGTGGCAGAGCAGAAATCAATCAGTTGCAATGTAGCATACAGTAATCTCACTTTTCTGCAGGATGGGCTGATTCATAGCCCTGGAGTGTCGAGCGATAGGTGCGACATGTGAGGAAATGGGTAGTAGGAAAAGTGGGGTAGTGAGAAGCACTTAGCACCTGGTCTGGGATAATACCATTCTCTCTCTCTCTCTCTCTCTCTCTCTCTACCCCCCCCCTCTCTCTCACGCACACACACACACACACACTCACGTGCAAGCACTTGGCCTAATAGAGTAGCAGCCGTAGTCAGCGTTTCCCATGGCAGCCTGTAATCGCATGGCTGGACGCAGTGATGGATTTTGGGTTAGAGGCAACATCAGCACCATGGCAATAAACACACAGACATACACATTGTTCACATGTGCCATTCTCTTGGGTGTCTGCACAAAAGGACATACTATAAGATGAATGTATCTACTGACACATGCGCATTAAGTAGACAAGAATATGTAGAAGCTGTTAAAGTGAGTTTGTGCACCTCAGGACAATATGTTTGTTGTATGTTGAAAATATAAGAATGCATTTCTTTTATTCATTTGAATCAAATCCATCTTTGGAGAGATTTTTGGTCAATTTTGTCACCTCTAAAAATATCACAAAACAATTACATGATGATGTTGAATCATCAATGAATTCATAATCACCTAATGTTTTTTTTTTTTTTTTCCATTACCCTAAATGGAGCCCATTAATGTATTCATTAATGTGCATTTACACAGGGAGTCGTTTTTACAGTAGTAAAAGTGGACGTAGTAAACATCTTTTGAGTTTTAATGACAACTGAAGTCTTCCATAGGTTCTCCTGCATGATGAGAAGGGTGAGGTGATGTTTACAACATGCAACTTCACCGCTAGAAGTCACTGTGAGTCACTCTCTGGCCCTAATAACAAATCTATAATGTGTGGCCTTTGAACAGTGTCCCCCGCAAGCACGGGAGTGAGAGAGGAGAGACGCGGAAGACACGCACACACACACAGCCGCACACGCTGACGCTGACGCTACACACACACAGCCGCACACGCTGACGCTGACGCTACACACACACACACACACATTCAGCCACACACGCGGACACTCCACACACGCACACACACGCTAACGAGGGCAAGGACACGTGGTATGAACCAATGCGTTAGTGACGCGGCCCTCCGCGGCGCCCCGGTGTTCTGCGGTGCTCCCTCATTAAAATCATTATTTGCACAACGCCGTTGCCACGGCGTCTAAGTGTTTCCACAACATATATGGCGGGGAGAGCTGTTCCCACTATCATGTGCCATTTACACACAGTAAGTCGTCTAAACTTTGACGTAACTCACACAAGCAAGCACTCACCTACTTCCTGGTCCGGTCCAACTGCACTACGCGGGGGCGCGCACCGGGATAGTGGCACTAGTTTATTCCAACCCGGAAGTGAGAGTGCATGAAATGGCTGGAGGGGTGTTGCGTAAAGTTTAGTTGTGTATATATTGATATGGTGGGAAAAGGGTTCATATTTACTGTATAACTGGTTGAATAATTAGAAATTCATATTTTTTTCTATTACGATATTTATTTGCAGTTCCATAATCATGGGTTGGTAGACTTCCCAAAATAGTATTACCCATGTCAGTGGTATGGCCCAACTGGCCTTGATTGGTCCAATTTGGCCCAACTCTCTGCCTTATTTAAAGAGGGACTCATTCAGTGTTGAGAGGGAGAGAGGATGGGTGTTGTGCTGTGATGCTGGTTATGTCTGGTTTTGATGCTATGCTATGTTCTGAGGTGCTAAGCTGATTGGACAAGCTATATCCTGGAAACAGGTATTTATTTTTGTTTATTTATTTTGGGTTGCTTTTTGTACGGAGAATAAATTCCCAAACCTTGACTGAATCAAACTGCCACACCTCGTATTTGTCCAGTCCAGTTGGTCCACATCCCAGAAAGTGGGGTGGCCACGGTGGTCCCTCACATTTGGTGGCAGTGGTGGGATAAGTGACACCCTCTGTGAAACTGGAGGGACGAGGAGGCAGACTAGCTAAAGGTCAGAAACAAGTACAAGGCGGAACCTGGCGCAGAATGGCACACAGGCTGACTAGAGGTGATCTGCAGACGATTGCGGGGGATGAAGAGGTGGAGCGGTTTGTCGGCGAGGGGGTGGGCCAAGCATCGGGCAGAGACCGGCCAGAGGGGTCCGACCTCTCTGCACAACGTAGGCACCTGGATCAGACCCTGCAATCCCAAGAGCAGGAGGCATTCAAGCAGGAGCAGCGCTGGAGGAGTGTCCAGGTGCAGCTGAACCAGCTCAGGGAGGATGTCGAGGCTGAATGGGGGCCTTCACCATTACCGGAGCCAGGGGGCCATACTCCACCACCAAGGGGCTCACCAGCCCCAGCACCTGCACCGGCTCCTGCTCTAGCACCATTAAGACCGGCATCGCCAGTGACCTGGTCCAACGTGGAGGTGTACAGGAGGAGGTTCCGTGAACTGGACATCAGAGCTGGTGAGACCCCCCACGAGCTGTGCTCCCGCCTTAAGGATCTGTTCGAAAAATGAATTGGGCCAGCAAATAAGAATGTTGAAGAAGTGGACGAAGTGCTCGTCCTGGAGCAGTTTCTCTGCACCCTGGCTACAGACATCCGAATCTGGGTGAAAGAACACAAATCCCAGAGCGCAGCGGAGCTGGTGGAGAACTTTGTGCAAGGTAGGAAGCTAAAAATCTTGTGTGTAAATGGCGACAAACACGAGGACCCCACGGTCTACCTGGAGGTCAGAGGCTAGATGTATCCGCTGATTGTTGGTGTGGTGGAAAGGCTGAGCCATCGGGTTGTCATAGGCCAGGATATTCTGGTTCTGCTAGAGTTGGTGCAGGCCAGCAAACCGGTTAACATTGTGATGACTAGATCTCAGAGAAGAGCACTGGCTCCTGAAGGAGAAACTGAGTCAGCTGACCTCACTAGCCTAAGAGAATTGTCATTCCCAGTGGAGGAAATCACTCCTCCAGCCAGAGTGAGGGGTAAAATGTCCCGCAGGCAGCACAGGCAGGATAGGCCAGTGGGCACTGTGGACGGAAACGTAGAGTTGCCCCTGACTGAACTGGATGCTGAGTGGGGTGAGGTCCCCATTAATTTTGAACAGCGAGAGAGAGAGGATGCTACTTTGGAAAAGACTTATGACAAGGTCACCAAAGTTGATGATGTCCCTACAGGAGTACGTGCTGCTTTGTAGGGAGAGTAGGGTAGGTGTTGTGCTGTGATGCAGGTTACGTTCGGTTTTGATGCTATGCTATGTTCTGAGGTGCTAAGCTGTGCTATGTTAAAATATGCTAAGCTGATTGAACAAGCTATATCCTGGAAATGGGTATTTATTTTTGTTTATTTATTTTGGGTTACTTTTTGTGCGGAGAATAAATTCCCAAACCTTTATTGAATCAAACTGGCACACCTCGTATTTGTCCAGTCCAGTTGGTCCACATCCCCGTAAGTGGGGTGACCACGGTGGTCCCTCACAGTCACCAAATTGTACACGATGGACTTTTTAATGTTTTTTAACAAGAGATATTTCTGTTGTTGATATTTAAGATGCTTTGCATAATTTCAGTTGCTAAAACAAATGCCAAAGTAAATGGTGATTGATATTTCTATTTATTTCTGAAGTTGCATGTTACAACCACACAGCCCTCAGCTCATCCCCACAGACATGTAGGAGAACTTGTGGTAGCCCTGTGTTATTATAACAATTATTATTCCTTTTAAGCTAGTGTGGTGCAACATGGTGGCATCCAGAGAAAGCACGGGCCCATTTAATATATACATTTAATGTTATTTTAGCTGATAAAAATAAAAACATTTTAGCTAAATCTCATACATTGGACCTTTAAGCGTGGCAATCAAATACAATTTTCAAATTTTACACTAATTACAGTAATGGTCCAGGATTTCACCAACTTGGGGAATAACTTGTTTGCCAACTCTCCTCCCAGTTTATGGGGGATTGATTTCCTCTCTGCATGCAGACTACACGCTACAGGAAACATTAGCTTGGTGCAGGGGCAGGAAATGTGGGGGAGACGGCTATGATTGGAGAGCAAAACAGCTTCTGGAGCATCAGAAGTTGTCTTGTTAATGAAGTGTGTTTTAACTAGCAGAATAGATTTTGTCCATATATGGATGTTTAGCCTTCAGTCGATTACAGGACTTGCTGCATATCATTACTGCCACGCTGGGAATTTAGCAGTGCTTTGGTGGGTTGATATATTAATTGATTCTGCACCCTGACCACCACCATTAATCTAAAGAAAGCCAGCAGTAGACTGGTTGCTTGTTAAACTACAATGACTTGTTTTTAACTTCATGGTTGTGGTGCTGCCCGAAAACTCTATGCACTATGTTTTATTTAAGCTTGAAGATCATATCATTCCCAGAGTACCTACTTAAATAGATGGAATCATTTTTTTGGTCATGTGGACGTTTCATTGTTGATTACATAATTTGGGGAAAGCAAGTAACTGCAAACTGTGTGTCGTGTGTGAGGCAATGATATTTGAAGAGGGCCACAACTTAAACATAGACACATACACCACTGTATCATAGCCTGGCTAAACGTCTAGACATCTAGATTCAACTGCTGACGTAACCTCATGTTTATTTAATGTGATAAACATGAAAGATCAAGGAGATTTGATTATGTCTGGACACAACAGAGATTCTTTCAGACATGCACTGGTCTCTGGTGATCCTCAGAATTATGTTTGAAGTCGGTACATAGTATATGAATGCAGCAGGAGAAAAGTTCAATATTTTTATATCCGAGACCCATTTCCTACACAGTGCAAAGTTTTGAGCATTACTTTTCTAAATTTTGTTTTGATAATTAGTGCCCACTGCTCAAAACATTTGAAATATCACATCTCAAACTATTCGAATTGTTCCATTTATTAAAATACAACTGATCTCTCAGTCAGCTTCAGTGTACACCATCGGAATCTTGGGGAAGCCGGCTAACTTTTATCCAGAAGATGCTCACTGATGTCTTTTAGATGGAGGGGAAAGCCAAAGAGGCTTATTGCTGAAAGGGCTGTCCACAAGAACTTGAGGCTGGAGCCATTGGATCAAGAGCCAGCACACAGACGGGTCGAGGACCAAGAGTTGCATCCCTAGTGTTAATCTACCCCTGAACCAACGTCAGAGGTGTCTTATGTGGAGATGGAATGGGCCACTGCTCAGTGGTCTAAAATCCACTGTTCCAATGACGGTGACTCCTGCATTTCATTCAAAAATCAAGGTACCAGATTCTGGAGGGAAGAGAGGAAAATCTAAGCTGCTTGAAGTCTAGAGTTGATTTGAGGTCCCATGTCATCTGCTAGTGTGTTATCACTGTGTTTTATCAAGTTCAAAGTCATAGCAGCCATTTACCAGGCGATTTTAGATCACTTCATGCTTCTGCCAGCTAACAAGCTTTAGGGAGATGCTGAATTATTTTTCCAGCAGAACTTGGTACCAGCCCGCAGTGCCAAAACCACTCAGAACTGGTTTAAGGACCATGATGTTATCCATGGTTAATCTATGGGCTACTGTCAGGAGGACGATGAGACACATCAGACCTCAAAATAAAGAGGAGCTGAAGGCTGCTCGCAAAGCAGGAAGGGCTTCGATAACACCTAAGCAGCATCCATGTCACGCTGCATTAATGCAGTATTTCATGCAAAAGGTGCCCCAGCATCGAGTCCCGAGTCCTGATGCTCTTTGCATCAGCTTGCATCATCTATTCCCTGAAAATCACAATGGCAGCACCATCCTTTGGAATATTTTGACCACATCTGAAATGACAACCACCTGCTGCATCAAAAAGGTGTGAACAACAAACTACAGAGAAAATCTGGACCCAATATCCAGAGAGCCTTCACTGGAAATGTCTGAAAACAGCATTAGAGTCAGACCTATGTATCTCTGTGCCATGGGTTGGGGTATCTCATATAAGGCAGAGGAAGCCCTGCATGCGGGCTAACTGCAATATGAGAATATTCCTCCCAATAGGTAAAAAAAATAGTAGTGAGTAAATAAATAATTTATGCATTATGGAAGGACTGCATACCTTGCTTCCTCTGATAGATCTCCACAGGTGTACAAGCACAATACTATATCATTAAAAAAAACCAATGACATGTTCAAATTAGCTTGAAGTTATTGTATCAGATCATATTGTGACATATTATTCATATTTGTTCATATTATTTTCACATGAGAGGGAGTGAGCAGACTGGAGCCGACAGCCAGTTGGTGTTTGTCATTCGACTGCCGGAGCGTGTCAAAGGCTGATTCTGAGGTGAAGAAACATGGAGTCGTGATTAGGATTGTAGATTTTAGACTTTCTGGTCTCAGGTGGAGCGAGGGGCTAGATAAAGCATGTTTACTTGAGAGATCTATGCCCAGACAAGGTTTACAGACAGATAAATTATTCACATACCTGCACACAGGAATCCTCACTGCTCAAAACACATACAACACACAAAGGCATAAACACAAATTTACAAACAGATGATTATGGACCTGCGTATATATACGTTTAATATTGATAGAAATGAACATGCTGAAGGCACTGCCATCTGTGAGCACGAGTCGTTTTTAAGGATCCCACAGAATCCCACCGTCTCCTCGAGTATCGCAAATGTCCATAAATACCGGGCGAGGGTGAGAACGTGGAAATGTGGTTTTACAATAATAGGAAAAAGGTCATAAAAATGACAAACAGACACAGTCGTCTCCATCTTGATCAGCCTCCCTCCCATTAGTGTGACAATTTCATTAAACAAACATAATGTACAAAATCATTTCCTCGACTTGGCTGGCTCCGAGAAATTAACAGCAACATGGAAGTCATGCATAATGAATGTGAACATTTGCCATCTACAAGTCTCCCACAGTCAAACATTAATTTAACCTCGCACAGGGTGCGGAGAGGGAGGAGGAGGACAAATGGAGCAGACGTTAGCGAGTGCAAGTGAAACCTTTCGGAAGCGGTCTGACTGAGAAATAGGAAGTTTTCCGTCTGAAATGTTTCGATTGGAGTCCGGGCATAGAAAATGTTAAAGTTAAGAAGCTAAATGAACTGAAAATCTGTGAATACATCCAAATTATTCAATTTATGTTTACCCAAATGAAAGAAAGTCATTACGTTGCTGTCTTGTAAAAAATTATACAGCATGGGGACTTTTCTCATTTCACAGATAGGAGGAAAGTGTTTGGTGTCACAGCAATTAGTTTGGGTAATGCTCGGTCCAAAGTGCATCAGCAAGACAAATATTGCAATTCGTACAGCATGAAAATGGACAAATATCAAATAATTAAATTCGACTTGACAGGGAGTGTAAAGTCCACGTCAAGTCGAATGAAGTCAACCCGCCGCTCTTTGCCCATTGATCAAAAAACGGGCCACTTTGACATGACTCTTACGACCGTGCCAGGAACACTTGGCATCACCCAATTCTCTTTGCATAATTCTTACAATCATTTATCAAGACGCAACACGACCAAATGCTAATGGTAACATTTAAGGTGGAGAAGCTGTGGAGGGAAAAAGCTCATCCTTCATGAAGGGTGATTTATTACCCAGTACAGCAGGGTCATACATTAATTTCGCTCTTTATATAAAAGGCCTGTTATTTCTGCATGCATAAATAAAACACTGACAGACGCACGCACACAAACACATACATTGGAGAGCGCACACACACACACACACACACACACACACACATACACATCTGCGCTTCCATGCACATTTGCAGCCTTCACACTCAGCTTGCGTTGGGGAAAATGTCAGAGTGTGGAGAGGATGTTTATCTGGCAGGGACAGATTTGATGGCTTGACAGGGGCCGCCGCCGCCACCGCCACTCGCTCCTCGCTCTCCTCTCCTCCCTCCTCCCTCTGCCGTCCTCCGTGACGCAACATACGCACATGTGTGTGTCTGTGTGCTCTTTGATTGTGATGTGTGTTGTCTTTGAGTGACGCGGGACTATGGGAGATGCCAGCGTTGGGCACGGCGCTCGAGCAGACACACATCGGATGTGACACTGCCGAGCCAGCGGTGTGACAGGCATGTGACAGGGCAGAGCTGGTCCTAAATGACTTCTTAGGCTCCATTACCCTGCCAAAACACCGGACACGCCATTTCCCATTTCCCCTTCATGGTCACGGAGCCCCTTTTACTTTTTCGCAAATGGATCACTGATTGCACCCTACCTTTCGCTCAGTGCAGATTAATCACACATAGATGCAGGCGCGCATGCACAGCCGTGAGAAAGGCCAAGACAGAAGAAGCGGTGGTGATTATCCCAATAGAAGCTGCACTTGTTGGTATTTGCACTGCCACTCTCGCCTCCGATGTTTTGACACGGCAGAAAATGAGTGAATTTGTCGAGACCTTCTCCGAGAGGCTGCGCACTGAAGGTGACTAAAAATCAACATGTGACTAGTTGAGGCACAAATTAGACAAGTGGAGCTCGAGGGTGCAAATGAGGATGAGGAGGAGGCTACAGGTCAGGATGAGGTAATGATAAGAAGCCGATCAAATGTTGTAGAAAATTCAAGGATCGCTTAATATCAAGAGAAATTCTTTACAATCTGAGGGGTGACGACCTCTGGCCATTAAAATAGCAGTCAAAGTTTCACTCGAGTGGCTTCTTTGAGCAAAGTGTCAATAGAAATCAAAAGAATTTGCGGTCTTTCATCTCCCGGTGATGATGCAGAAAGATATATGACCCTTACGCACTGACGCCCTTTGATGTGTGAAAAAGAACATCTGTCTTATTATATGGTCATGAGGGCCTATGATCTGATCTGCCGCTACACCCCTTATCGCAAGAGGCTTTGATGTCCCGCCAATTTGCCCGAGCCGAACGTTCACATTAGCTTCTCCTAATGAGAATCGCGAAAGTGTACGTTCAAGCCTGATGCCCGTTAGGCTGTTTATCCGACGGAGGGGAAAGTGCTTGTCATCATTTAGCCAGTTTCACCCACTGGAGTGTGGTGACATTTGTGTTGCAACTAGTTCTACGTAGGGGGAAAAAAAAAATCTGCCATATCACAAACAAGGATATGAATTCTGCCCTCAGATGCAAACATGCATGAATGATTTATGTGGGCAAAATATTTGCAGACATATGTAGCAGGCGGATAAGATCTCTTAGATTCGAAGGACTGTTGACAGAACAGGCCCCGCTCTTCCTCGATTAGCTGAAGATGTGCGATAACTAGCGAGCGCAGGCTACGAGTGAGGAATTGATGAGAGTCGAAGACGGAGATAAACGCCGAGGCCAGCAGATAGGCAGGGGAGGGAAGCGGCCGCGGCAACGGGGACGGCTACACTCCCGTTCTAAACATTTTTGTTTTCGGGGTGCGAGTCTCCGTCCAGTGCCGCAGAGCCGCTGGCGCATTGTTTTGCACGAGCTCCGGCTGGTGTGAACGAAAATGAGATTTCTCTGTATCCTGTCCGCTCAACACCGCATGAGTCTCAATAAACTCTACAAAAGCGCTCCTCATTTCATGCTTCCAAATGTTTGGCGGCAGACAGCGGCGCCGCGGCGAGCAATCACAAATTCAAATGAAAAGGGGAAGAGAGAGACAGAGCGCGAGAGAGAGAGAGAGAGTCTAGTTTCTCCTTCACAGCCTTGTTTAATTTACCGCCTCCTGGGCAATCGAAACGTGCTTCTGCTGCGCTGTTGTCTGAAGGTGCGCAATGCGCGGTGAGGACGCCATACGTGAATTCAGAGCAGGGGAGAAAGGGAACCAGAGGAGGGGAGGGGAGCAGATCCAAATAGAAAAAGACCAAATTGAATAAACTCAATACCTGGGTTTATACCTGGAGCAACAACACTCAAAGTTGAAACACACGCCCACACATGTAGACCCACACACACCGGGTTGGGAGCAATGTGTGTTAATGCCTGGAGCTCTCCAGCCGTGCAGGGGCCGCGGGGGACACGTCCCCGATAACACAAACTCACTCGGAGCTGGAGGTCCCTGCGGACAGACAAACAAAAGACAAGGTTTTATCTACTTTTATCTCATTAAACACTCTATAACTTGCCTAATTGTTTACGCAGGGATTTAGAGGAATATTCCGCCCAAGCTTTATAGGACTTTGTTCCGTGCGGGCGTGTGTGTCTGCGTTTCCCCGCGACCCGCACATGTCGAGGACTGCGCATTTTTCATTCATTGTTGCCCGAGACTTAAGACGGGTTTTAATTAGGATGTGTACGGAGGTGCAGCCTCATAAGATATGGCAAGAGATTAGGAGACAATGGGCTGAATTTTAATTCTGCTTCACATCATCCGTTGCTCCACCTTTGGAGTCTTCAGTGGATTATAAGCAGTGTGACATTAAAGGCTGCACACATACACGCACACACACACACACACACAGGGAGGCCTATAAAATCTACCTTCTGGTTTTGGTGGTTTGGTTTGTTGAATAAATAGGTGATCAGGCCACACCAGCTGCATGATCGGCAATAATTCAATGGTCATCAACATCGACAGATGTTCGCGGTTGTGATTGTGCAGAAAAGAGCGGTTAATTCCTCGATATTTACATTATTTCCTACAGGTAAACGTAGACAGGTAGAATAACTTTTCTTGTTCTTGTTCGTTCAACTAGGAGTTTACTATAAACGCAGAGCCCGACATTTTACAGCCTTGTATCATATTGTCCCAGTTTTTAGAATCTGAATACTTCATTGACTACTGGCATATACAGATACCTTTTTGGTTGTTGTTTTTTGTAGAATGTAATACAAGCTTTCTGTTGCCTTTGTGGTCCCATCCATGCAAGGCTTTTATTTTGAAAAGTTGTACATTTGGGATTGAAGATTGTGCCGGTTGCAAAACAGATTCCCCACATATCGTAATAACGAAAATTCAGTTTTATCCTCCGAAGAATGACAACAAAGTCCTCACTGCAGATTAACCAGGTAGGGTGAGTGCAAGGTTTTTTAAAATTCACTCTGCACCAAAACCTTTTTCAAATTCGCTGTGTCAACGTCATCTACAGAACTAAGAAAAGGTCACTGTATAATATATGGTAACTGTTTGAAGAAGAATCACAAATGACATGGGATTTCGCTCCATAGAATCAACACGGGACATTTAAAACACTTTATAAACAGTACCCCTGTAATCCTTTTCAATTCAAGGACGAGAAATTCCTTTTAGAACCAATTCCCGTCACCTTCCCGACCCCCTCTCCCTCCCAATTTTCTCTCTCTGGTCGTTAGATATTCAGCCACCAGCAGCCTCCGCTGCCTCCTGCGACCCCACACTTTTCAATCTGTCCATCGTAACGCTTGAGCTTTGATCGCCTCACCCTGGCCCTCTCATCCCAGCCCCTGCAGCAGCCTCTGG
>JAFBJT010076022.1:47086-60624 GCA_016785325.1 Chascanopsetta lugubris
TCCTCCTCTTCATCATCTCACTGTCCCTAACCCTCACTGTTTGGAGTAAGACTCTTCATCATCCTCATCCTCCTCTTCATCATCTCACTGTCCCTAACCCTCACTGTGTGGAGTAAGACTCTTCATCACCCTCATCCTCCTCTTCATCATCTCACTGTCCCTAACCCTCACTGTGTGGAGTAAGACTCTTCATCCTCCTCTTCATCATCCTCCTCTTCATCATCTCACTGTCCTTAACCTTCTTTTTTTCAATTGCTCAATGAAAACTAAAAGTAAATGAAAAAGAAAAATAGAATGAAAATATTTGAAGTAACAAAAAAGCGTAAGCAAATGGAAAAACAACGAAATAAAAAAGGAATAAACAAATGGGGAAAATAAATAAATGAATGAATAAATAAGTACATAATAGACTCAAAACTGGAGTAAATCAAAGAGAAGCGATGAAGCTGATGAAGGAGTGAATGCTGTGTTCTGGGGAAACACTCGGCTCTCGATCCCGGTTCCTCCTCGGCTTCAGCTGAAGCGCTTTCAGGTTCGTTTGTGGTTCAAACAAAGAGCAGGAAGTGTTTTCACGGGGAAAGTTGAACTGGTTTGACCCCGGTCACTTCCTGAAACTTCCTCAGCTCATTTACATACGTCATGTTTATTTTACCATCACTCGGTGATCCCCGGGTTTTCCTGCAGGGCTTCCACAGAACATGTGCTCTCATATATTTAATCAACCAGATCAGCCGAGGCCTGTGTGCGAAGGTTCCCATGGGAACGCCGGAGCGACGGATTCCTCCGTCACGTCTCGGCGGTGATGGCGCTTAACGAGCGCCGGCGAGCGCAGGCGCTGACACGTCGCAGCAGGAAGTGACCTCCGAATTCCTCTCGCTGCTCAAACTGTCAATATTGGAGCTCAGACCGAGGCCGGTGTCAACTCCTCCGTCTGTGTTTACGCTCACAGACTGTTTACATCTGCCCCAGCGCCTTAGATCTCCTCCAGTGATCCGATCAGATCGATTGATCCGCCCGTTTATATTGGAGCGATGAATGCGCTTGGATAGAAGAGGATGAAATGGAATAATTGTCATTTGAAAAGAAATGGTGCTACTTCAGGTCCATTTTTTTTTAGTTAAAAGTGCAATATTAGAATATATATATATATGATATTTTATATTTTTGTTTGACAAAGTAAAAAAAAGTGCAAACAAAACAAGTCAATTAGATTGAGATTATTTTGATACAGATGATAAAAACATGTGACGGCTGTAGATGTACATTTCTTATTTTTCACTCCCTGCCTCTTTTGGTTTGTGGAATCTCTCGAGCTCCTCTGACAGACCAGACGCCACCTGTCAATCAAAGCCCTGTGGGCGTGGCCCTGAGGTCATGTGTTTTCTGGGGGTTTCTGTTTATAGAGCTCACCTTTTCCATTTGCAATGGCCCTTTCCTTTGTCTGCTAATCCATAATAGCGGAGTAAGTGCGTGTTGTCACAGCAGGAACCAGACGCACAGTGTTTACCACAATGGAGGCCGTCGTCACTGAGGGGGCGGGGCTTCAGCTCGGGCGTGTCAAACCAGTTAGTGACTGAGGAAACAGAAATGTGTTTATGTGAAAATAAGAACAGGCAACTTTTGACCTCAACGCTCGTTGTTGAGCAACTTTTCCTGACGTTTGTGTCGGAGATGCTTCACTTCCTGTTTGATCATCTCTCCTTTTCTTTCGTTTCGATGTTTTGCGTCGCCATGGTTTCATCAGCGTGGCGATGTTCTTTATTGGAAACAGGTTCTCTGCGTGTAGTTTACTTGAAATGTAAAGGATTGTTTAGTTAGATAATGCTGTTAA
Organism: Chascanopsetta lugubris; assembly: GCA_016785325.1. NCBI lineage: Eukaryota > Metazoa > Chordata > Actinopteri > Pleuronectiformes > Bothidae > Chascanopsetta > Chascanopsetta lugubris. Next base: position 48,918 of record JAFBJT010076022.1, read on the forward strand.
TTTATTTAAATGGAGTCACTTTCAGGTCGGGGGTTTTATTCAAATATAGAACTTTCAGTGTTTTTAGCAGTTTTAAGTAGTAGAACACATAGTATCGGTCTGGATTAGATATGAAACACTTAAATGTATATTATTGATCTTCATCTCTAAAATGGAAAAGTAAATATCAGGTGGATTTGAGTGTATTAAAAAAAAGGAAATTAAAACATTTATTTACCTAAAGGACCATTTTTGTACATATTATAAAATAGAATGAAAATATTTTTGATACAACCAATTTATAAACGAGTAGAAAAACATCATGATCCAACCATTTTTTTTTCATAGTGTTTCTGTATAATATCATTGAGTCGTTAAGCTAAAGTCGTCTACACACTTCAAATGAATTCTAAGTGCATTTCAAGCTTTAATCTTAGACCCCGCCCCTCCTCCCTCTCTCCTCCCCCAGTTCTGCCCATCTCCTCCCTGGACCCCGTCGTCATGGTGGAGGGGCAGTCGTTCGACGTGGCGGCCTCGTGTCGGGCGGTGGGTCGCCCCGCCCCCCGTCTGTCCTGGGACACCGAGCTGCCGGGTAAAGTCCAGAACCGCACCAGCGAGGGCGGCGCCGTCTCCTCCCACTTCTCCCTGCACCCGCTGCGCAGCATGAACGGGAAGAAGCTGGACTGTTTGGTTTGGCACCCGGGTCTGAGTCGGCCCCGAAGACTCTCCAACAACATGGAGGTTCACTGTGAGTACCAGACTGTGGTGTGATGAAGAGGAGGAGGAGGAGGAGGAGGAGGAGGAGGAGGATGAAGATGAGAATGATAATGATGAAGATGAGAATGAAGATGAGAATGATGAGGATGAAGATGATGATAATAATGATGAGGATGATGAAGATGATGAGAATGATGAGGATGATGATGAGGAGGATGAAGATGAGGATGAGAATGATGATGATAATGATGAAGATGATGTTGACAGTAATGAAGAAGAGGATGAGGAAGATGAGGATGAAGATGATAATAATGATGAGGAAGATGATGAGGATGATGAGGATGATGAGGATGAGGATGAGGATGATGATGATGATGATGAGGATGATGAAGATGAGGATGATGAAGATGATGAGTAGAGCTGGGGGGGGGTGTTGTCACAGCAACGTGCCACAGGTGTCACTCAAGAGGCCACGCCCCTCATTAGTTATGCGCAGTCTGCATTGTGACGCATGCGTCTGTGTCAGATCCTCCGGACGCCTCCATCACCTCGGGGTCAGCTGATTGGTTCGTGGGTTTGAAGGACGCTGAGCTGACCTGTGACAGCAGAGGACAGCCCACTCCGCACAGCATCACCTGGACCAGGTAAACACTGCCCCCTACTGTCCTCATCTCCACACGGGATTCACTGACCTCTAGTGGTACCGTCGCCCACCGCAGCTCTGAAATGATTCCGCTCGTATTCAGTGATTTATAATGAATGTGAGTGTGATTCTTTTCTATTTTTGCAAATGTGAATTATAATTATTCCCCCTAAACCTTTACGCACGGTTAACGTTGTCAGGCAACCACTAATGATAATTACATATATAAATGATGATCACGAGGATGATTATTATGATCGTAAAACGATATTACCAGCAACAACAACAACAACAATACTACTAATACTACTACTTATAATAATAATCATCCTAACAATAACAACAACGATAGTGATAATAACAAACACATAATAATAGCAACAATGGCCATAATAATACTGTTTTGGGTCCGGGCCCCTGAACCAGGATTCACCGTAAACACAGGAAATAAACCGTCAAGTCATTTCACGTCTTCACATCAGTTCTCGAAACAAACCCAGAGTCGGGTTCAAGCGCTTTCATCAGAGGTCATGTGATCAAACCTCCTCATGTTCCATGCTGATTCCGAGTGTGTAAAACTATCCGCGCTGTTAAACTGCTCGTTACATGGCGCTGGAATGTGACTGAAAACACGCCAACACGCCAACGCCCCAACGATTGGTTCGTGGGTTTGAAGGACGCTGAGCTGACCTGTGACAGCAGAGGACAGCCCACTCCGCACAGCATCACCTGGACCAGGTAAATACTGCCCCCTACTGTCCTCATCTCCACACGGGATTCACTGACCTCTAGTGGTACCGTCGCCCACCGCAGCTCTGAAATGATTCCGCTCGTATTCAGTGATTTATAATGAATGTGAGTGTGATTCTTTTCTATTTTTGCAAATGTGAATTATAATTATTCCCCCTAAACCTTTACGCACGGTTAACGTTGTCAGGCAACCACTAATGATAATTACATATATAAATGATGATCACGAGGATGATTATTATGATAGTAAAACGATATTACCAGCAACAACAACAACAATACTACTCATACTACTACTTATAATAATAATCATCCTAACAATAACAACAACGATAGTGATAATAACAAACACATAATAATAGCAACAATGGTCATAATAATACTGTTTTGGGTCCGGGCCCCTGAACCAGGATTCACCGTAAACACAGGAAATAAACCGTCAGGTCATTTCACGTCTTCACATCAGTTCTCGAAACAAACCCAGAGTCGGGTTCAAGCGCTTTCATCAGAGGTCATGTGATCAAACCCTCTCATGTTCCATGCTGATTCCGAGTGTGTAAAACTATCCGCGCTGTTAAACTGCTCGTTACATGGCGCTGGAATGTGACTGAAAACACGCCAACACGCCAACACCCCAACACGCCAACATGTCAACACGCCAACACGCCAACACCCCAACACGCCAACATGTCAACACGCCAACATGCCAACATGTCAACACGCCAACACGCCAACACGCCAACACGCCAACACCCCAACACGCCAACATGTCAACACGCCAACACGCCAACACGCCAACACCCCAACACGCCAACATGTCAACACGCCAACACGCCAACACGCCAACACGGCAACACGCAGACGAGACCCAAAGCCCTGTGCATGAATCTAAAGCAGGGCGCCTTTTCTCTCTCTCTCTCTCTCTCTTTCTCTCTCTCTCTCTCTCTCTCTCTTTCCCTCCCTCGATTCAGCACAAGAATAAAAGCGTTGGTGTCGCGTTGCGCAATTCACCTTTTCACAGGAGTGGGTGGGGGTGTGTGTGTGGAGGGGTGTATAGGGGAGGGGGGGTGGGGTATGAAGGTGGGCGGCGGCGGCGGCGGCGGCGGCAGCGGCGTCGGGCAAGGAAGAGCAGGAGACGTGCGCTGAGCTCTTAATCACAGAGCCGTGCTTTAAATATCAGTGTAATGCCAGGTAATACACAGGCTCTGCACTTTAATTAGAGAGGCAGCAGCAGCAGCAGCAGCAGCAGCAGCAGCAGCAGCAGCAGCAGCAGCAGCCGCCATCACACCGGGATACAACGCTGGTGCTGAGTGAAGGAGGTCTGAGAGGCCGTGCTGAAACATATCAACGTTATAATCTGGATTAAACCTCAACACAAACAAACGCACACAGACGAGTTTGGAACGTTCGCTTTGGAAAGTGCTTATTCTGCGTTTCTGGGGCAGGACATGTAGGTCAGGTTAAGACTGAAGTATAACTCAAGTTAACTGAAGTGTAACTTGACATGTGCACTTGCTCACAGCCCAGTCACCTTTGATTTGACTTTCACCGTTTTGCACTTTTTATTCCTTCGAAGGTTTTGATCTACTTTCTGTTTTTCTAATAGTTTTATATCGTGAGATTAAAAAAAAAAAATTATTATTTCCATTGTTTTTTTCTTTAATTAGTCGGAACATTAAGAACCCAGCTGACTCTGATCCTGGAATACACAAAAGGAACAAATAATAATAATAATAATAATAATAATAATAATAGAAGATATTAATAATGAAACCGACTTTGATGGGTGTTTCTCTAGAAATGTTTTCGAGAAATATTTTCACTTGTTTTCATCGCCAAGAAAAACAGCAGCTGCTTGGCTCCGATCATCTCAGCTGTCAATCAAAGGTGGCGCTGCAGGCACCTGCAGGTTAACGCTGCGTTACGAGTGAGGAGTGACAGCTACAGGCTCCGTCTTCATTCCTCACACAGATTATAATCTCTGTGGGATTACTTCCAAGCAACCCTCTCAGATGCAATCTCCACCTGTGGCTCGGGTATAAAGGAGGGGGGGGGGGGGGGGGGGGGGGGTTTGTCGGGGTGGAAATGTGAGCCGGCTCCCGTTGGCAGTGTTTTAAATGGCCGCCGAGGCGGCCCAGTGAAACCAGGGGCAACCTGAGCCCCCCTCACTTCCAAGCAACCCTCTCAGATGCAATCTCCACCTGTGGCTCGGGTATAAAGGGGGGGGGGGTGTGGGCGGGGTTTGTCGGGGTGGAAATGTGAGCCGGCTCCCGTTGGCAGTGTTTTAAATGGCCGCCGAGGCGGCCCAGTGAAACCAGGGGCAACCTGAGCCCCCCTCAGGGGCCGGTCAGAAACCGGGCCTCCATTATGGGGCCGCGGCTGCACCGAGAGTGGGAGCGAGGAACCGGTTCCGATCCCTGCAACCTGCTATTTACCCACATGGGTGGCGTGTGAGCAGAGTGGGCGGAGTTTCGCTCAGGCACATGCAAATGACCATGACTTCGTGCGTCAGTGATTTTGATTAATTAGGTTAAACATTGTAACTGTGACGCTCCACAGGGGAGGCGGAGCTCTGCCGGACGGGGCGTCCGTGATTGGAGGAAAGCTGGTCTTTGGGCGGGCCCTTCGCTCCAATGACAGCGGCCTCTACGAGTGTGTGGTGAAGAACAGCGTGGGAACGGGGAAAGCAGAGTTTACTCTGACTGTGGCGGGTGAGTCGCTGTTCCTTTAACCTTTATTCATTATTGTTATTAAAGGTGTCACTTCTCATGACTTAGAATCACCCAAATGTGTCCTTTATTTCCCACTTCCCTTAAATGAGCCCATTAATGTTTATTTACATGAGGAGCGGCTCCTCTCTACGGGGGCGGCCATGTTTTTACAGTAGCCCAGAGTGGACACACTAAACGTCTTTTGAGTCTTAATGACAACTGAAGTCGACCACAGGTTCTCCTCATCTCCAGAAGGGTGAGGTGATGGATCCGACTTCACCTCTAGAGGTCACCACATCTTACACACTGCACCTTTAAAGTGACCTTTAGTTATTTCTACCAGATTTACTGTTGTTATTGGTTTTTTTAGAAAGTGAAATCAGCTTCGCATTTAGGTCAATAAACTGAATCAGCACATTCTCATTCCATTTGTGTTAGTGTGCTGCCCCCTTGTGGTTATAATGTATTATAACCAAACGCTTAACTCAGTCAAAACCCCTGCATCCATGACGAATATAACAAAAGTACTGTGTGTGTGTGCGTGCGTGTCCGTGTGTGTGTGCTTGCGTGTGCGTGTGTGTGCGTGCGTGTGTGTGTGTGTTTGCATGTGTGTGTGTGTGTGTCTCAGAGAGCTCTCGCAGCACCGGTCTCCCCTCCGACGACAACCTGCTGCTCATCATCATCGGCTCGTCTGCAGCAGCTCTGGTCCTGATCCTGGTGCTGGTGGTCCTGCTCGTCAACCGACACCATCGCCATAGAAACAGGAAGCTGGAGCTGGAGCTCAGCGTGAAGACGTGAGCTCTGAGCCCAGAGGGAGAAAACCAGGTTTGATCTCATCAAGCCTCTGAATGTGTTTTCTCTTTTTCCCTCCAGGGAGGAAATCAACAACATCTCCAGACAAACGTCTCTGAGGAGACTGAACTCTGTCAGCACAGACCCCAGAGTTCAGGTATGGATGGATGGATGGATGGATGGATGGATGGATGGATGGATGGATGGATGGATGGATGGATGAATGAATATGAAATAACAATAGTATTAAATGTAGAAATAATTAAGCAAGAGATAAATATATATAACCCCAAAATGCAAACAATCAAATAAAAAGGTATTCCCAAATAACTAAATGTAATCGTAGACATATTTTTAAGAATAAGATAAATAAATAGATCAATCAATAAAATAATAAAAACACACATTCAAAAGAATAAACTCAAAAAATCTATGTCATTAAATTACATAAAGAAATAGAAAACAAAAAAGAAACACACAAAGAGACAACAAACAATAACCTGCATGGCGGAGACCAGCCAGGTGGCCACGCCCACTGAGGCTCCGGCAGCCACGCCCACTGAGGCTCCGGCAGCCACGCCCACTGAGGAGGCCGATGATCACAGGCCGCGGCAGCTTCACACAAATGACACGAGTTCATGAATTCATTCTGATCATTTTGACTTTGATGACCTTTGATGATTGTATTTCACTTTCCTTTTCGTTTCCTCTCCAGCCTGAAGATTATTCTCTGCTCAGAGTCGACAGCAGAATGAAGAACAGTGAATTATCTCTGGTGAGTTTGATGAAGATGAATCATTCATTTCATTTAAAAAGCACTTTAATCGTGTTTAGAATGACCAGGTAAATATCTAGTAATGAAGTGCTTAGTCTGCACAATTGATTGTCTCTCTTTATATTGGATTCTGAAGTATAAAGGTTTTATTAATACTTTTAAAAAAATGATGCAGTCACTTGGTCTCGTCTAAAATGCATTTGCCTATTTTATTTACATTTTTAACTTTTATAAATATGTATTAAAAACTAAACTAACTAAAAAGCGACGACACACATTTCCCCAATGTTTTATCGGTATTTAGCATTTAGTGAAAGATTCTTCACTTCCATATTACACGAATAATCACCCCCCCCGTCCCCCCCTCTGCAGGAGCGGCCCATGTACAAAGGCAGCCAGTCCACTCTGGGTGGGCGGTGGGGGGGTCCGGCGTCCTCGGGGGTGGAGGTGGATGAACTGGGCCGTCCGGTGGTTTGGGCCGACGGCAGAGAGAGTGTGAGGGAGACGGAGGAGGAGGAGGGAGAGAGGGAGGAGAGGAGGAGGAGGGTGGAGTCCTACCTGAAGAGCAGCAACATGTCGCTGGTATGAGACAGATCAGCCGATGTTTCCACAGAAAAAAAAAAAAATTTTTTAAATTTATTTTCAAGCAGCCGTCTATTCTTTTATAATGAATTTTCTTGAATATTTTGATTGAATTCTGTTTAGCTTTATTTAATTTTTCAAACATTATAACACGAAGGGGGGTGGGGTTAAGGAAGATGTGAACAACTTTACTCGACCGTATTCAACAAAATCTACTTGTGTTTTCAAATTTGTGTTTTATGATGTCAAATCATGATTCTCCAGAATTGTCATACAATTCATTTAAATTTTAAAACAGTTTACATTCACACAAAAAATCCTGACCCAACACACTGGAGAACAGAATCATAAAAACACAGAAGCCTCTAGTCTCATTGAAATCGTTACCTTTGTCCAGGACTCAGGTCTCCCCTCGTCCCTTGTTCCCCTGAAGGCCCAGCAGGAGGACGGCCTCGGGCCCCAGGACCCGGACCTGGTCCACCTCCGGGGAGGGGACTCTCCTGGGGGGGAGGGCTGGGCCCCGCCACTGCTTCCGGAGGAGGGGGAGGGGGAGGGGCAGGAGGAGGACGACGACAGCAGCAACTCCTGCCAGATCTCCGAGGCGCTCACCAACCACTTCTACCTCCGCAACGGACTCCTCCGACCCAAGCCACACTCCAACGCCATTCTGCTGCACCACCGGGGGCAGGTGATCTAGAACATGGCGTCTGCGCACGGACGACCATCTTGTGTCTTTGGTTTTCTTCACAGGAGCAGCCGTGGACGCCGTGACACCGGGGAATATATCCACTTTTGGGCCCTTTTTAAAGGGACTTCTTGTAGTTTTGACACAGTTCCATTTGTCAGCAGCAGATGGCGGTGTGGCGCGAGGACAAATCTCCTCCAAACAAACATGTCGCCCCATCTGTTTACAACGTAGAGCCGGCCCCTTTTTGCCTCAAAAGACAAACGAACTTTCTGGAGGAAATGTCCCGGCGCCGCGGTTCTGCTGTTTGACGTCCACACCGGCTGCGTGTTCAGCAGCGGAGCAGCGCTGTGTTTTATATTTGCCAATATTTCCCCTCAGGGATCATGAAACACTGAAATAGCCTGCGATTCATATGTAATGCACTGTGAGGGCTCACGATCCACTCTAGTGGCCAAGAAGTGGTATTGCAGGGTGGCCGGAACCAGCACTTTCGTGAGTCTAATCTTGACATCTCCTTTAAATATATATATAGGTTGTTTCTGAGTATTTGAAAGTTAAAAAAACTACACATAACCCCTCTCAGAAACAGATTGGATCATTTTTCTAAAGAGGAAAACAAAGGTACTGAAAATACCCGTTTCATCGTTTACTGTGTCCCCGACTTCTGGCGTAATACAGTTAAAATGCAGTGTTTTCAAGTATAATCCTGCCATTTGAAATAGTTTACATAAAAACATCCAGGCAGCAGAAGGTGGACAGAGAAATCCCATAATGTGTGTATTTGTATATATGTGTATTTTACATATGCGGGAGAGATGAAGAGCTATGGTGTTGTTGTCTTAACAAATAGAAAGGGGTCAATGAAATGTTTACAAGGACCAGAACATGGGGGGAAAAAAACAAACAAAATGGTGGATGTTGATGGATAAAATGTGAGAAACGTGCGGAAGATCTCAGTGTTTTCACAGTGACACGGAAACAACCCCCGGTGTATAAATGTTCAAATGTTTATTCATAAAAGCTCAGTATATGCAATTTTAAAAACAAAGTCACGGATCTTTCTTGGACAACTCACGGACATGAGACGAGTGTACGAGTGCTTCCTGGTTCCTCCGCGCTCTAACCTTTAAACCTTTAAACCTTTATCAATGACTAACACCTCTCACGCCCGCACGGCGAATAGCATTAGCATTAGCGGCGTCGGTACGTGGATTTGTGTGGCGCTACACGGGGCGGAGCTAACAGTTTTAAAGTCTTTATGCTACGTTACAAGACCAGGCAACCGCTAACTGAAGCTACGGGTTTACCCTATATACGTCCGAGTACTGTTAAAGGTGCAGTGAGTAGGATTGAGTGACATCTGCTGGACAAGTGGTAGCCTTTGGTTAATCATTTCAACACAGAGGTCTTAAGGTCGTCCATTCTGGGCTAATGTTGGCCCAGATGGCCGTCTCCATAGCGATGACCTGCTCCTGATGTAACTATGAAATCATGAAAACAATCGTTTTTAAACGGTGAAATCATTTTTGGCAGACAAAACGGGAAAGGTTTAAAGTCTAAATGTTACACACTGCACCTTTAAATGGCACCGAGATGCAAACAAATGGATTTTCAAAATGGAGGTGAACCAGAAATGGGCGAATAATGACCTTTTAATGTCCAATGTTAAATTAATTCAAAAATGTAGATCAAATGCAAAATACTCAGTTGTATTTCAATCGAGTAAACATGACTTTTGTCTAAAGTCCGAACAGTAACGATACTTTGTTCCAACTTTTTAGTTTCAGCAGCATTTCAATGACAAACCACAACAGAGCATGTAATCAAACAAAAAGTTGAAATAATTATTATTTGCTTTGATCTCATACAAAGCTACCTCATCCTGTTAGCACCAGAAATAATAGACAATGAGCATGAAGGTAACACTTACTGAAAACGAGGCTAATGCTAGCACCGCTAACCTTTGGACAAACCAAAGACCAACACCCTCCACTGGAAACACTCAGTTTTGACTCTGTTGATTGTTTTCTCGCGTGTCGACCGACAGAGAACTTTAAAATAGTGTTTTAGTCACTTTCTTAGTGTCCCCGTGTAGAATTTAGAGGCATCTTGTGGTGAGGATGCAGACTGCAGCTGTAATGCCCCTTATGTCACCTAACAATAATACTCAGTTTCAGGTGCGTGTATAATAAGGCAAACACTACAAAGAACCAAGCAGCAACCTCCTCCAGGGTTGACAGATGAGGCCAATGTCCAAGTAGAAACACTTGCAGTTCACAGGGCGGCCACTTGAGGCTGGCTCCGGAAGCCAGTCCATCCCCATAGGCTGCCATGTTAAAACCGCCGACTTTAGAGGTGATTGAAACATGTTTAAAGCCTGGTTCAAACTATAGTTCTGGTCTCAATCAGTCACGTGTTTTCCTGTGACAACTGTACGGGGGCGGGGCTTATTCTTATTCTGTCGACGTTTGAAATTGCGTATAATTACGGGGCGTGGCCTCTTGAGTGACAGCTGGCATGTTCTGTGGATGCTGCGACGGCACCATGGGCCCTCCCCAGCTCACCTTGTGCTCCGCCTCTTTGTCTATTTTGGGGTTTGAACCAGGAAGTGGGAGGAGTTAGGCGCCAACAAGTGAACCGCCCACTAGGGGCCTCGTAAGCACTCTGCGGAAACCTGTGGGCGACATCACGGACGCTTCGGCCATCCCATCTCGGCCGTCTCACGTTACGAATACTAGATTCCCCCAAATCCTACACACTGGACCTTTAAAAGTCACAGCCGAGGCTCCCTGCGTGTTTGTCGTTATACGGAAACTCATTGGATTTAAAAAAGGGATACGAAATGTGAGAGGGGACACAGTGACCTCAGTCTTTGTGAGTCCGCTGGTGAGTGCGAAGGTTACTCCTCTGAGAAAAACACTTGGAGCAGACGTCACACCTGTACGGTTTCTCTCCGGTGTGGATGCGCTGGTGAATCTCCAGGTGGCTGAGGCGATCGAAGCTCTTGCCGCAGAACGGGCAGATGAACCACTTCTCCTTGATGCAGCGGCTGGCGATGGTTTTGTGAAAGTCGGGGTCGTTCAGGAGGAACAGCCCGCTGTCCGAGTGAAACGCCGACAGGTGCTTAGTCTGAGGGTGTTTCTCCGAGAGGAACCGGATGGACACGCCTCTCTCCGGCAGGCTTATTGCTTCTCGAGGGTGGTTCGGCAGAGCTTGGCTGTAAGTCGACGCCCCTTGTTCGCCGCCCCGCCAGTCGGAATACGCCGGCTCTGCCGAGTGATCGAAAATGTCCAAGGCGTTTTGGATGAGCAGGATTTCTGAGCCCAGGTTTCGCGAGAGCTGCTTCGGTTCGAAAAGACAGTCCGAGTCGTCGGCCGAGTCGCTGTCGCTCACTGTGACAGACGTCCAGCGCTGGTTCTCTTGCTCCTCCGGGAGTTCTGCGGGTCGGTGGTTCGGATCCCTCTCGGGGTGACGCGCTCCGTCGTTCCCGCTGTGATCGGATTCAAACATCTCCTCCACTATCTGGACGTCGTCCTCATCCTCCTGCTTGACCATGAAGTCTTCATCGTCCATGTCGTCTCTGTCATGCTGCTCATATTGCATCTCCTCTGTCTGAGCGGGTGGAGGAGGAGGAGCAGGAGGAGGAAGAGGAGGAGGAGGAAGAGGAGGTGGTGTGTGATTTGTGCAGTTGTCTGTCTTGTCTCTAACATCTGGATCAGAGCTCAACATCTGGACTGAATCTCTAACAGGCCCTGAAACAGAGACAGTTGTGTTAAGTTCATTTATATTTTTAAAACAACTTCGAGGACAAAACCTTTTTATTTTATCATTGCAAAATGTTGTTGAACTCGATCAAATAAATATTAAATATAAAAAAAATATATAGGGGCTGGGGGTTAATTATCACCAACTGACTATTTTACTTACTTCATGTTACACCTAGATTATAAAATGACATAACTCTCCATATACTTACAGTTTTGTATTCAGTTTTATTCAGGAGTAAAATAAAAACATTCTTTTTTGTTGGTGGTTGGGGGGGGGGGGGGGGTGCCCCCCCCCCTGCCCCC
>JAFBJT010076469.1:0-10270 GCA_016785325.1 Chascanopsetta lugubris
AATAGAAATGACTTAAAAGATAAAGAAAATGACCTTTGGCAAAAAAAAAAACTGTAAAATAAAAATGACTTCTGGCTAGAAAATGAATGAATGAATAAAATAAAAATGACTTGTGACTAAAAAAATAATAAATGAGTAAAATAAAAATGACTTGTGGCTAGAAAATGAATGAATGAATAAAATAAAAATGACTTGTGACTAAAAAATTTATAAATTAGTAAAATAAAGATGACTTGTGGCTAGAAAATTAACGAATGAATAAAATAGAAATAACATGTGACTAAAAGATAAATTAATTAATCAAATAAAAATGACTTGGGGCAAAAAAATAATGAGATATAATGACTTGTGAGTAAAAAAAAACCCAAAACAAAACAAATAAAAATAACTGGCAAAAAGAAAAGATTAGAGTAAAAATCTCTTGAGGATAAAAAATAAAATAGTACTCATGAATAGGCAGAGTACTACTTGAATAAGCATGATATGCAAACATCACAGTGGAGGCAGTAACTTGTAATGACAGGTAAAAAATAATGTACTTATACATATGTGCTTGTAGAAATATATACTCTAATGTACCTGTATCAATTACAATGTCACATCTGCTGATGCCACTTTCATTATACAGCACATTTAAAGATGTTGTTGAATCAATGCGTTATTGTTCAAATCAATACACGGGTCATCCGAAGAAGTTGGAAGTTTAAGACCATGAACAAACAAAGTGATTGGCAGATAAATTGTATTTATTTATATCATATATTAAAACGCAATGACTGATGGGGCGTAGATGTGTTTCATTTGAACAGCATTTGCAGAATGGTCACTAGAGGACGCTGTGTCGCTCTCTGTTTGCCTGTTGACGGCAGTAATGATCTAACCTACGAAATACAGGTGTCAGACTCACCTTAAAGAAAACATGTAATCATGTTTATTACTCCTTCCTTCCTCTGCAGTCGTAGGATTTACTTTGCATATTTACCATTGTTTTTGTTTGTGTTATTGTATCCTAACATCCTCGCTTTGATGTTTTGTTCTGTTTAATTTCTCTTTAGTTTCACTCGATTCTTTTTTTTGGTGTTGATGATGATGACGGTGATGATGATGATGATGATGTAATGTCCACATATCTCTGTCATTTTTACATTATTTAATTTTTAAAAACCTACTGTGGGACAATCGGTCTGCTTTGATGTGTGAGAGTTTTCACTCTAACCTTTGATCTCTCCCTGTCTGTTTCTATTTGTCAGGTATGATTCTGCTGCTGCTCATCCTGGTTATCATCCACTGCTGCTGCTGCTGTGACTACCAGAAGGTAAACACACACACACTCACACACACACACACACACACACACACACACACACACACACACACACACACACACACACACACACACACACACACACACACACACACACACACCACTCATCTCAGAGAAAACCAGGGCTAATCCTAACCCAGCAGGGAGTGCACTACTCCAAATGTTTATAAATAAAATAAATAGAATAAAAAAAATGAATAGAACAAATAAAATGAATGACATAAATAGAATTCAAATTAAATAAATAAATAAAATAAAATAAACGAGTTTGTTTGTGTCCTCCACAGCCCAGGAGACAGAAGGTCGGCATAGAGAACTTGGCGATGGAGCTGTGACGGCTGAACCGGACCCATCCACTCCTGCGAGGAGCAGTGATGAAGACGATGATGATGATGATGCATCATGTTAATCCTGTGCCAAAGCAGCATCGCAATCCCTGTAGATTAGAAGTGTGCACTTTCAGTAGAATCAGTTCATGAGCACTTTGTTAACCAGTGATGAAACAGTATCGCACCCGATCCCGTTGACTTGTTGAGTGTGAGGACATTGGTTGCGAGGATTCGGCCGAGGAAACGTAAACTCTGCACAGTGTCTGCTCGGAGGATTCTCATGTTTTGATTTGAAAGGTTTTTATTTTCAAATTCGAGCAGTGGCTCAGTGGTTAGAGCAGTTAAACACATAGCTTTGGAGGCAAAGGTCAGTGGTTTGAATCCCACTCAGGCCCTGTTGCAGTTTCACTGGCCCTAATACTGACACCCCCAAAAAAGACCCAATGCTTACTGGTAGAAATCCCCCGTAACCCAGAATACTGGACAAGCGGGAGAAGATGACATGACATTTTCAAATACAATTTTATAGAGAGAGACAGAAGTCACCTTTGCTCTTTGTTTACTTAGTGACGAATTCACTGTTCAGTTCTGGAGCATGGACACAAAGATTTTTATAAAGGACAAAGTACAGTAGGCATGCGGGTTCGACTTCAACACATTTGAATTCCAGTCTCAACTGAGCTTTTCTGCTCACTCAGCACGTCCGCTGTCTTTGTCCTTCATGCTGAAATGTCCCAATAACTATATACGAGCAGTGCTGCACATGGATGCTCTGAGATTGGGATTAACCTGCTGACTTCCTGGTTAATGGGTGAATCACTGTCACACACCATCAGCGTGACAACATTTCATAAGTGGGAGGAAGCAAAGTACATGCACTTGGTTTGCGTGATGGTGGTGGTGAGGTTACAGATTATATATAGCTGGAACTGTATATCCCCATCTCCTCATGTTCTTGCTACCACAGGATTATCTTAACCCTAGTGGTCTTCAGGTGATACCAAACGCGCAGGGCTCTCTATAAAGCAGGGGTCCTCAACCCTTTTTGTCGCACTCTCAGTGGGCTTGTGGGAGAGTCTTCACGTGAACGAGCACGCAAGCGAAGGAGAGGAGACAGAAATGACACGCTGACGTGAAAATAAGATTGCTTGGTTGTGCTGCCTGCTGATGCGTGGAAGTGAAGCGCCAGTGATGCGCAACCTGTGGCGGAAGTAGTCGTTTTTCTAAAATAAGATCGCTGCACGACAAATTAAAAAAAGAAATCGTTTTAAACACAAATTTAAAACACATCATTTTTTTTTCTTTGCGGCCCCGCACAAAATGACCCACGGACCGGTACCGGTCCGGGGACACGTGGTTGGGGACCCCTGCTCTAAAGCCACTGATTGTTTTGTCCATGTTAAGTTACCATGGAAACGTGGCTGCTTCCATGGAGGACCAGCTGCTCTGATGTTGATATACAGGGTTCACTCTTTAGAACAGTGATTCTCAACTGGTGGGTCGCGACCCAAAACTGGGTCCCAGTTTTGAGTGGGCCGCAAGCCTTTGAGTGGAACATTGCCCGTGGGCACCAGGTGGAACTGGTTGGAACCGGCCCGCAGGCAACTCAGGTGGTCCCTGCGGGCCAGTTCCAAAAATAGCACTAGTCGCCAATGAGCTCCGTCTAAATTCTTATTTTTTGCTCCTCCACCCTCCTTACCAAACACTTTGAGGTATCATGTAAATGAATGACAAATCATTATTAGAACAGAACTTTATTTTCTGAAGCACTCTCTGTCCACTGGTGAGAGAGTTAACTTGAACAAGTGTGTTCGTGTGTGTGTGTGTGTGTGTACATGATGATAGGCAGCTGTTCAAAACA
Organism: Chascanopsetta lugubris; assembly: GCA_016785325.1. Lineage (NCBI taxonomy): Eukaryota > Metazoa > Chordata > Actinopteri > Pleuronectiformes > Bothidae > Chascanopsetta > Chascanopsetta lugubris. The sequence continues at coordinate 3,515 of JAFBJT010076469.1, forward strand.
GAGAATAACACTTTTACCGGGATGATCGCTCATGATTAGATTAGCGTTTGTTTCACAGAGAATCGACAATGTGTGCAAAAACATGTAAATAAATAAGAACGTAGAACAAACGGTCACAGCTCAGAGCTCACACAGGGAAATGCTCTCTCTTTACTTTTCTATTTGACTCTGACACACACAAGCTTTTAAATATTCAACAATTAAATTCCGGGCTTTTGGTTTGGATTGTTCTGCATGAAAAATAAAAAATAAACAGAATATCTATACAATATAATATGTAAGAAAAATTTAATATTTAATATATATGCTATTTCATCAAGCAGCCTGCAGGACAGAAAACATCACAGGAAGCTACAAACATGCGAGTAGTATTTAGTTTTGAAATGTGCAAGAAAGCAGGACCATCTCATTTCAATAACATAACAACAATGATATTAACAATAATATTATTATTACTACTTCTACTACTACTATTATATTATCACTGTTAATAATAACAATAATAATAATAATACTAATAATATGTGAGCAGTCTTTTCTTTTGAAATGTGGAAGAAAGTAGGGCAATCCCATAAAAAATAACATAACAACCACAACAATAATACTATTTCCATTATTATTATCATTATTATTATTATAAATGAAAATAATATTAATAATAATAATATGTGAGCAGTCTTTTGTTTTGAAATGTGGAAGAAAGCAGGGGCCTGTTTCACAAAGCAGGTTTAGTGCAAACTCTGAGTATGTTAACCCTGAATTGAGGGCAACTCTGAGTTTTCCATTTCAGGAAGCGATGTTGGTTAAACCCGACAGAGAGGAGTAACTCCAACCTGTTCCACAAAGCAGGTAACTTCAACTCGGAGTCAGTTGCTATGGGAACATACTTTGTGAACCTAACCTGGTCAGGAGCAGGTTTACTTCAAGAAACTCAGAGTTTCTCTCCTCTCGGTGGTGAATGCAAGGTGAACTGTGACAGAGTATTAACTTAGTGAATACAAATACAAAATACAGTGAACATGACGTGTCGAATGGAATTAAATATTCATGGGAGAAGATTCTGAGATCACGAGTTAATTGATGTGACCTTTTAATCAAACGATATCATTTTTTAAACTGTCCATGAAATTGTATATCATTAATCTCATCAATCCTAACATTGGATGTATAACCTCCACCGTGGAGGGAGGAAGGGCAAGAGAGAGAGAGACAGAGAGAGAGCGAGAGAGACAAATATAGGGCCTATATCTTTTGTGTGACAGCCTCCAGAACACAGGAAATGATGTTCATACAGTGGTTGAGTGAGCTCAGACAGGCAATGGGACAAATGTGTGAGCACTGCACACTGAATGACCACTAAATATTATTGATATTTAATATAATTAATTAAATGAGATATTAAATATTTGATTAAATGTGTAATTCAATACTAAATGTGTCGTGAGCACATGAGAGTTTCCGGTTCCAGCGGACTAAAGTGCGTCAATCTTGTTTTTTTCTCCCCTCTGGTGACTCCTGCCGTCGGGGCTCTACTAATGTGGGCTTTTTAAAGGTACACACGCCCAACCCAGAGTCAACATACTCAGGGTTGATCAAAAACAACTCAAAACCGCTGTGAAGAAACTGAAAACTTAGTGTCTCAACAGTTACAGGAGAAACTCTGTATGTTGAGTCTCCTTTGTCAAACGGGCCCATGGACCATCTAATTTAAATAACATATTACAACAATAATCATATTGTTATTATTGTTCTATAATAATAATAATAATAATAATAATAATAATATGTGAGCAGTCTTTAATTTTGAAATGTGTTAGAAAGCGGGACCATCTCATTTAAATAACATGACAACAATAATAATAATAACAGTAATAATAATAATAATAATAATAATAACAATTCCAAATAAATATTTGCGAGGAAATCAAAATGGTCTTGAGAGGAATCTTCCCCATATGAGCTCATACTTCATCATCTAATAATTCTCACAACCCTGAGCAAGCACATCACTTCTCCTCACAGCAGAGACACATGGTCACATGATCACTTTGGGATAAATACTTAATATGAACAAATAAGTGGAATGTAACAAAAAGATACTAATGACCAAACAACAACAACAACATTCATTCTTTCAGAGATTCAAGTCAGTGCTGTAAGATGCGATGTAGGGAAAAGGTAAACGTTGATATCTGTTAGGGTTTGATTGGCTCCTCAACCTGTTCATGCAACACCTTTAAAAGGTGCAGTGTGTAAGATTTCGGTCACTTTTGTCACTTCTAAAAAAATATTCCAAACAACGACATACTGATATTTTAATCACCTAAATGTTTCATTTTTTCTTCATTACCCTCAATTGAGCCCCTTACTGTATATTTACATGAGGGGCAGGTCCTTTCTACAGGGGCCGCCATGTTTTTACAGTAGCCCAGAGTGGACGTGCAAAACATCTATTGAGTTTACCATAGGTTCTCCTGCATGCTCCGAAGGATGAGGGTGAGGTGATGGATGCAAGGTGCAACTTCACCTCTCCATGTCACCAAATTGTACACACTGCACCTTTAATCTGAAAGAGAGAATGAACAACACCTTGCCTCCATGTCCCTGACACTGGAGTGGCGAGGTGGGAGGACTTTGACTGGAGGGCGATTAGAAAGGTCTGTAGTTCCAGAAACTGGAGAAGACGGATATCTGTGACGAGAAGAAGACAGAGGGGTGAGGGAGCTGCAGTACATATCTTCACCACTAGATGTCAAAGACCATCCCTTTAAAAGAGTCAGGGGGTAAAACCATAGACTGTATGTGAAGATGGCTGTAGCATCCGTGACTCGATATCTCGATGGTTTCTCCAGAGTGCTTTCCAAGCAAATTGTGGGCGAATAACTCGTCGGCCATCTTGTTGATGCCTAATTCCTCCTACCCCCTGGCTCATCCAAAAAGGGGCAAAGAGGTGGATCATACAGAGCTGTGGGTGGGCCCATGGTGCCATCACACCACAGAATGTGGCAGGTGGGCCCAGGTGTCACTCGAGAAGCTTAATTAGCTTAATTGTTTGGAGCATATATTCGAATTAAGGGAAAGTGGACACATGTTAAAGCGTCATATCGTAAATGTATATCCGAGGGGCAGCCTCTGGCACGGATGGACGAAGCACAATAGGAGGTGAAAAAACGTGGAGTTCACCGGGTGGCCACTGGGGGCTGACTCCAAAATGGAGAAAATCCCCAGAGACTCCCGTGTTAAAATGTTCTTCAGAGGAGAATGAAACATGTTTAAAGTCTGGTACAAACTTTGGTTTTGGTCTCAATCATCCACATGTTTTCCCTTGGCAACTGTATGGGGGGGGGGGGGGGGGGGGGGGGGATGGGCCCACCCACAGCTTTGTGTGTTCCACCTCTTTGCCAATTTTTGAATGAACCGGGTCCTAGGAGGAGTTGGGATTCGGCAAGATGGTGACGAGTGACTCCGCCCATAATTTGCTTCATCAGCAGAAACAAACGGGTGATGTCAGAGACGCTACGTCTGTTTTTATGTACAGTCTTTGTGTATATCCCACACGGAGCACCCAAAGAAACAGAGCTATTTTCTGATGTGAACAAAGTGAATAAATTAACCCTTACCTTACACTTACGTGTGCAATGTGTACGATTTCGGCCATTTTTCTCACTTTGTCAATGTTACAAAACAATTACAATACTGCTATTTTCATTCATCTACACTCACCTAAATATTGCATTTTTTTCCATCACCCTTAAATGAGCCCATGAATGTACATTTGCATGAGGAGCGGGTCCTCTCTACGGGGGCGGCAGTAGCCCAGAGTGGACGTACTAAACATCTTTTGAGTTTTAATGACAACCGAAGTCGACCATAGGTTCTCCTGCAGAAGAGTGAGGGTGAGGTGATGGATGCAACGTGCGATTCCCCTCTAGATGTCACCAAATGTTACACACTGCACCGTTAAGGGATTTAGTTTATGTCCACGAGTGACACTCTACAACTCATCTCATGGAGTATCTCGTTACACGTGCGTGTGTCAGGCGTGGACGCACCTTGTCCTTGAGCTGCTGACACAGCTGCAGGGAGATGGTGAAGAACACCAGAGTGTCGTTGAGCCAGGGCACCACACACTCCACCTTGTGAACATGGCTGACCTCAAATCGGTTGTTGTTGAGCTCGCTGGAGGCGGATGAGGAGGAGGAGGCGTTCGCAGAGATGAAGGGAGAGATCAAAAACACGTTCAAAGTTCCGCATCACTTCTTCGTGTTCGATGAAGCAAGAGGAAAAGGGGAACTTACAACATGGCTCCGGGGTTGTGCAACACCGAGCTCCCAGCTGCTTTGAAATTCTGTTGAAATGAAAGAACCCCCACATGTGACTGAGGCCCCGCCCACACAGACTCTTTTTCCCCGTTTGTTCTGGATACAAAATTCCCGTCCACATGCCATGCATGAGAACGACTGAGTAGTACAGCTTCCAGGCCTGAGTGGCGCTGTAACGCTGTCAGCGCGATACACCAAAGACAGAGAAGACACAGAGCATGCGCACTAAACTAAAGGTGCAGTGAGTACGATTTCGGCCATCTTTGTCACTTCTAAAAATATTACAAAACAATTACATACTGACATTTTCATTCATTTATAATCCTAATCCTAAACGTTTTTTTTTTTCCATTACCCTTAAATGAGCCCATTAGTGTATATTTACATGAAGAGCGAGTCCTCATGAAGTGTGAGGGTGAGGTGATGGGTACAACGTGCAACTTCACCTCTAGATGTCACCAAATCTTACACACTGCGCCTTTCAGATGTAAACAAACTCAAAAAGGGGTATAAGGAGGAGAGGAAGAAAGATTTGATGATGGCGGTGGAAAAGAATGCGCAAGCATGAAAGGAGACGTTGGTGAGGACCGACGACGAGGGAAAACGTCTGCTCCGTACACATTGGACTACAAGCAATCCGCCATTGTTGTAGTTGTTGTTGGTGGGTTAGCGCATGCGGATAAAGGGAGAGCGGTGTGAGAGACGCGCACAGTGAAATGACGTCTTGAGATGGTCTTCCCACTCTGGGACCCGGTCTCAAACAGTGTTGCACCTTGCAGTCGCCGTTGCCCTGTGGCCGGAACGCACATTCGACAAGATACTTTGGTGGATTCACCGAAACACGCCTCTGTGTGGGCGGGGCCTGAGTGTGGCTTCATGAGGAGAAAAAGAAGGAGAAGAGTCACAGGCTCAAACCTTGGTGGTGTTGGGAGGCAGCACGTGGAGCTGGTAGACGGTCAGACACAGTTTGCTCAGGTTGATGTAGAAGTTGACCATCACGTCCCCGGGCATGGGAGGAGTGAACATTTTCTGCAGATGGAAAATGAGACAAGGGCAGAGTCAGAGGCTTCATGCAGGGTAAAGGTATGACATTCAAACACACACCAACAAAGGGGCGGGACTTAAAGGAGAAAAGACGTTAACTGTAACTGATGTTTATTCTACTTCCTCGAGGAGCTGTCGTCCCCCTGTCAATCTGAGTGGGTCACTTCCTGTATCAGCTGGGAGCAGCTGACCAATCACAACACACCAGAGCAGTTCTGGGTTTTGTCTGTGGGATGGGCTGAAGTAAGTGTGTGTCTCGTGGAGAGGTTAAAGACAGGAGCTGGAGTGGTGGACCAAAGCTCGGGTGGTGGAAAGGAGATGGACTGATGGACAGGAGCTGGAGTGGAGGATAGGCGTTGGAACGGAGGACAGGAGCTAGAGTGGTGGACAGGAGCTGGAGTGGTGGACGGGAGTTGGACTGGTGGACGGGACCTGGAGTGGTGGACAGGAGATGGAGGACAGGAGCTGGAGTGATGGACAGGAGTTGGAGTGGTGGACGGGAGCTGGAGTGATGGACAGGAGTTGGAGTGGTGGACGGGAGCTGGAGTGGAGTAGCAACTAAAGCTTAAACTGTGTGTATATGTGTGTGTGTGTGTGTGTGTTGTGTGTGTGTGTGTGTGTGTGTGTGTGTGTGTGTGTGTGTGTGTGTGTACCATTAGACCACTGGTGGCCAGTTCAGGCAGGGTCATGGAGGCCGGGGTGGTGAGGCGGTTCCTCGCTCGTGTCAGCTGCAGCATCACAGCATCCATGAGCTACGGACACAGCAGACACAACATGCATGTATGAGTGTGTGTGTGTGTGTGTGTGTGTGTGTGTGTGTGTGTGTGGGTGACGTCAAGCCCCTCCCACATGTTTAGGAAATGTGTGTGTGGCTCAGAGGGGCAGACCCACCTTGTTGACCTCGGCTCCGGACTGGAAGCGGTAGCTCTCATCCCGGCTGTTGAGCAGCTGCAGAGCCTGGTTTACATGGTTCCTGGCGTCCTGGATCTGGATTACAATACAATACAACAATAACAACAATAATCATGACAACGTCACGTCATCTTCAACCGCTTATCCAGTCATTTGGGTCACGGGGTATTTCTACCAGTCCACATAGGGCCAGTCAGGGTATCAGTGTGGGGGCCAGTGACACTGCAGCAGGATCTAAATGGGATTATAACCAGGGACCTTCAATCCCAAAGGCAACTGCTCTCACCACTGATCCACTGCCACTCAATGATGATAAGAATAAGAATGACAATAATAATAATAATAATAATAATAATAATAATAATAATAATAATAATAATAATAATAATGATAATAATGATGATAATGATAATGATAATAATAATAATAATGATAATAATAATAATAATAATGATAATAATAATAATAATGATGATGA
>JAFBJT010076469.1:18753-67146 GCA_016785325.1 Chascanopsetta lugubris
GGGTGGGGGGGATGAGGGTCGGGGGGGGGGAGGGGGGAGAGGGTGGGGGGGGGTATAAAAAGCGAGTTACAAAAAAATTAACCCCAATACAGTCATCAGAAAGCATGTAACTGATTTAGACCAAAACCAAACTTTGTACCAGACTTCAAACATCTTTCATTCACCTGTATTCATCAGTTGGCGATTTTTACATAGGAGGCTATGGGGGGTTTGCTCCCTTTTGAAGCCAGCCCTAGTGGATATGCTATGAACTGCAAGTTTTTTCACTTCCTATTGTGTCTCATCTGTCTGAACCAGAGGTTGCTCCTTGGGTAGTCGACAGTTGAACTCTAGGAGCAGTGTCCAACAGGTGGACACACCTACGACATGTAAAACCCATCATCTGGAATAATGAAAAGTGTGTTCAGGTCATTTAAAAGTACAAATTGTTGTCAAATAAAAATCTTATTGTATTGTTCAAAACTATGTTTTATCACATGTGTAATGAACCCAAGACATAAACCAAGGTGTTTCTTAAATACGTAAAATAAACATTTGAAAATACATGTGTCATGGATGACCACCAAGTATTTTCCAGTATAGACGCCATGACAGTACCAGAGACGTGCAGGGACATAAGACTTTAGCGACGGAGTTTCTGAGTTTCCACATATGCGCAGTGGTTGTTTTACTTTCGCTCCGCACAAACAAGAGGACATCAACATGGGAGCCTGTTGTGATTAGTTCGAGGATTCCCTCGGGAATAAATCAAATGCAGGACCACCTGTGTGTTGCTACACAGGGACAACCGATGGAGGACCACCCCTACTCAGTATCTGCCAGACAGGTAGACGATCCCGTGCCACCTCTAAACGGGAAGCGGAGACGTGTTGAGGAGAGACATCGCTTATTTCATCCGTTTTTAGACTCTGCCTCATTTACTTTGTTTTTTTGCATCCCCCTACACACACATTCTTTTTCTTTCTTCACCATGCCTGTTGGGAATTGAGTCTCTTGGCCGTGCTGATATACTCAAGGTCTGTATGATCTGTCCAGGCCTGAAAGGGTTGTTAAGTCCCCTCCAAACAATGTCGCCATTCTTCCAGTGCCAGTTTAAACGCTAGACGCTCTCGATTCCCAATATCATGATTCCTCTCGGCTGGGGGCAGGCGCCGGGAAAAGAAGGCGCTGGGGTGGAACTTCTGGTCCTTAGCTGCCCACTGTGACAGGACTACCTCCACTCCTACATCCGAAGCATCCACCTCCACAATAAACCGTCGTACGGGGTCCGGGAATGGTAGAATGGGGCAAAGGTGAATCGGTCCCGCAGGGTCTGGAAGGCGGACAGTCAAAGCCAAGAGTGGGGCAGCAATGGTGCTGTAATCACGAATAAATTGCCGATAAAAGTTGGCTAAGCCCGAGAAGCGTTGCAGTTGCTTCCTGGTTTCAGGAACTGACCATGATCTCACAGCGCTGACTTTGGCCAGATCCATCTCCAGACAACCCGTAGCAACAATGTAGCCCAGGAAGGAGGCGGACTGGGTGTGGAACTCAAGTTCTGAGGCAGGCGCTGGATGGACTGGACGTGGTGGACATGCTCCTCGTGGGTCTTGGAGAAGATTAAGATGTCATCTAGGTAGATGAATACAGTCTTGTTGATAAAGTCTCTGAGGACATCATTGATGTTGAAGGTTGTCTTCCACTCATTCCCCTCTCTGATACAGACCAAAGGGTAGGCGTTACAAAGGTCAAGCTTGGTGAAGACAGCGGCCCCCCGGAGAAGTTTGAACACCGAAAAGATGAGAGGGAGTAAGTACGGGTTCTTGATGGCGATGTCGTTGAGACCTTGGTAATAGATGACGGGGCGAAGGGTTTTGTCCTTCTCCACAAAGAAAAATCCCGCCCCGGCTGGAGAAGAGGGGCGGCGGATTATGCCGGCAGCCAGAGAGTCATTGATATAGGCCTCCATGGCGTCTCGCTCGGGACTGGAAAGGGAGTAGGCAACAGGAAATTCCAAATACTCTTTATCTTGTTTATCTGTAATTCTTACAATAGTCCTTGTATGTTAAGGTGAGAATTCTGTTTCCTGTAGTAACCACCCCCCCTCCCTCTCAGAGATCACAGATAGGTTAACCCCTGCAGGGACAGAGACCATAAAGTGATTTGCATCTGTTTGACTGAGGGCTCTCAAGGCACTAACTGAATTGTCTATTTGTTTAGATAGAAACCTCCTTTGATGTAACAGATGTCCAACTGAGACCCCGAGAGAGGGAGTATAAATAATAATAGTAATAATAAATCAAATGAATCCTGAGACAACACACAAATCATCTTGGCGTGTCCAGCAAGAGACATTGATGGTTTCCTTGCCGCCTCAAAAATTTGAAATGGAGTAAAACATCCGGCAACGCTCGGACCCCTCCACCAACAGACTCCTCCCATTGTGACGTAATGTCCATTTCTTTTTTGGGCTTACAGCGACCTCTCTCGCTGTGGAGGGTTTCTAATGATTGACAGATCTTACATAGATTCTTTTTTACCGGGTAAAATGTTTGAGAACCAGTTCTCATTCGCAAACAATATCACATTGTTTTATGCCATTTGTCAATGTACATTATTAGAATATAAATTATGATTATAAATGATTCTATTTTCCTCCTTTTCAGATCGTCCCAAGACGAGTGTGGGGACCCAGACTGAGACCTTTTTGGGAAATACAGGAACCCAAACGGACGCTCCAGATAATCTGCCGGGACCTCGCATCGACAACGTACAAAGACAGGATGCCCTACTGGAAACTCTCCGGGACGTGTCCAGAATCCTTCCCTCTTTTGGAAATGTACTTTGATTGAAAAAAGTGACATATATCCTCTGTGATGAATAAAAGGGTGTGACATCTTTCTGTCTTAGACTCGTTTCATCAACTGATTTAGACGCCCCCCCCCCCCCCCCCCCCCCCCCCCGCCCCCCCCCCCCCCCCCCCGCACGTCGCTGAACACATGGTGGATGATACCGAATGTTTTGATGATGAGGATCCGATTCTGCATGAAATACCTACCGATCATTGTCAACATCTAGAAGTAGCTCCCCTTCACATCCATCGGTCTATCTCACCAACCGACGCAGGACCCTCCATTCAACAGGGGGGCGGAAATGTAGAGAAACCCGTGGTGGAAGCCGACATGAGCGGAGATTCTCCTCAGAATCAGGTCCGAATATTACGGCGTGACCGTTTCAACGAGGCCTCCTCCTCCTCCTCCTCCTCCTCCTCCTCCTCCTCCTCTCCTCCTCTCCTCAGAATCAGGTCAGAATATTACGGCATGATCGATTCAACAATTTGGAAATGAGACACACCTTCAAAGTACTTCCCCAAGAGTCCCCGGATCTCTGTCAGTTTGACCAAGAAGTGATGGGGATTCTCCAAGAGATGGCTGAGAACGTCAGACGGGAAGCTCATCCCTGTGATCACATACAGTTGTAGATTAGAGGTGAAAATGTACAAAATCTTGTTCATGTGGCTGTGAACGATGACGGTGATAATGTCCTACCTGCTTTCGAGAGTTTGATTGAATGGTGGTGCGATCTAATGTTGATGTAACTTCAAACGACAGATTAGAACTCATTGCTCGAATAGGACACAATCCGAGGCAGTCACAGACAAAAAGTCAAAACGGAGCATTGGCTCGACAGTGAGCTGGTGAATAGTAAAAGGCAGCATCTGTATGGGGTGGAGGGGAGGGGGGGGTCAGCTTTGCTTCGCCCTTAGCTTAGCACACGTCTTAAACCCAGGATGTAGTGATAGGGAAGCTGAAGAGGAAGGAAAAAGGCTACAAAGGTTGGCCGGTCTGAGCAGAGACACTCCTGTCAATTTGAAAGACAGTTGCAGTGATTGTGAGGCACAAGATTGTAGCGTATCACAGAAAGAGAAGTGAACCGCGAATCATGCTCAGATTTGAGACCGGTTTCAGCGATCGCCTCGATCCTCTTTCTTTTACTGTTCCAAAAACACTACCACGGAATACAAAGTGTGGTCGTCTGTAGTTATTGTTTTGCCCCTTACCATGCGCTCCGTCCCAAGTCTAGGGAGTATTAAGACGTAACATGCCGTGTGGTTCCCTACTCTTCCCACCCCCAAAGAACAGAGCCAGCACAACAATGGTGATAAAATAAACAAACAAAAAAAGGCTAATTTATTAGCCTTTGAGAAAACAACTCAAAAAGTTTCTTCAATACAATCCATTTCTTCCACAATAGGGACTTACTCGGTTTCAGCACAAAAAGGAAACAAAGACTGACTAATTCAATCACGAGCAGATCTTCAAAACAAAAAGTTGGCCTCCTAAGGACTCACCCGATTAAAGGAACAAGAATGAAATAAACAAAGACAGACCATCAACTCAAAACGAAGTGAAACGGATCCATTACCATTCCCTCTGCCTGCATCAAGGTGTTTCGCACCAATTTTTTCCCTCCACAGACTGTGGCCATTCCTTTGCCGGATGAGTATAGTCGGCAATGTAAACGTTTCTCCCATGCATGCATCCAGTGGTTGGAATTGATTTCTCACACCAGCAACATTTTCATCCAGCATGCTAAAAAGGGTGGTGAGAAAATGTGCTAACTTCACCAATAGATATCACCAAATCTTACACACTGCACCTTTAAAGGGTTTTCACCTCTAAAAATATGACAAAAGAATTACACACAGACATTTTCATGAATTTACACATATCTGAATGTTGAATTGTACCCCATTACCCTAAAATGAGTACATGAATGTATATTTACATCTCCCTGGGGCTGTTATGTTTTTAAAGTAGTAAATGTTTAAAATTATAGCTATAATGACAACTGAGGTCTACCATAGGTTCTCCTAAATGCTCAGAAGAGTGAGGGTGACGTGATGAATACAACTTCACCTCTAGATGTCAACAAATCTTACACCCTGCACCTTTAAGCAATTGAACAATAAGAAGAACCTGCTGGACGTGATGTGACCATAGACTATATATAAAGATGGACGTAGCGTCCATGACGCCGCCCATTGGTTTCAGCAGGGTGTTTTTGTGGCGAATTGTGGGCGAGTCCCTTGTCGCCATCTTGCCAAATCCTAACTCCTCCTGGTTCCCGATTCGCGCCAAAACGGCCAAAGAGGCAGAACACACACAGAGCTGTGGGTCGGCTCGTGGTGCCGTCACCTCATCCGCGTTTCGTAACAGGTCGGCTCGGGTGTCAGACAAGAGACCACGCCCTTAAATATGCGCAATTTCAAACATGGATCAAATTAAAATAAGTGAGTTCGAAAAAAATCACCCCCGTACAGTTGTCACAGGAAAACATGTGACTGACTGAGACCAAAACTGAAGCTTGTTCCAGGCTTTAAACATGTTTCATTCACCTCTGAAGTTGGCCATTTTAACATGGGAGACGATGGGGACTGGCTCCAGCGGATATGCAATGAACTGCACGTTTTTTCACTTCCTATGGTGCCTCAAGTTGCCCCTCACGTGTGACCCAGCACAAACACCCCCCATCTAGTGGTTAAGGAGGGTAATGAAGGGAAAGAGAAGGTAAGTGAGTAGGATGTATTTATTCCAGTGTTGCTCTCTGAAACTAAAGAAACCTTCCCATCACTTCAACCACATCAAACTGTTTCAGCAGGGTTTTTTTTAATCACGTAATTTTGCCCCTTGATGCTTTTAAACACGGCCTCGGATTCTCCGGACTTGGCAGAAACAACAGCATGACACTGAACGTCAGTTAAAATGCAACTCAAGAAGTGAATTTGTCTCATTAAAGGTTAATATATTATGTAAAAAAAAACCAAAAAAATAAACAACCCCGTAGAATCAAGAACTCTTCCAAAACAAAAGGGGTTTCAAATCAGTAAAGTTGTGATGAGACAATTCAATTATTACTGCATTTTAAGGCCTCGGCACATCCATCACTCCGTCCTACGCCACTTAAGAGAAAGATTAATAATCAACACCAACATAAAAGCACACATCATGTGATCAAACACGGAAACAAGCCATGAACATACTGCACCAAGGAGCTGGAGAGAGAGAGAGAAGCATAAATAAATACATCTATCATTGAAAGACTTGAGGGTTTTACAATATTTAAGGCAATGCAGTGGCATGTTCTTGGGTGTTTTCTCTCATGGAAAATGTCTTGACAATTAAAAAGAAAAGAAGCAAAATATCACACTCTATTTAAATAAACTCTTCACTTTCACATAAAAAAAAGACTTACAACCCATGACTTAACATGGCTGCCACTGAAGCAAGCTGAAATAAAAACAACTAGAACGCAAACTAAAATCTGGGTAAATAAGGAGGGAGAAATAAGAAGGGGGGTGAAAGAAGAGGTGTGGTCCAGAGGATATGGTCACGCCCTGCTCTAGTGGATGTAGGCTCTGTACACTGCAGAGATATCATTGTCTGACTGGTCCAGTGCCTTAGCCCTCTTGTACACCTGGACAGAGACAAACAACAAAACAACAGTGTCAGGTACAGTTGGTTATCAAAGCCTTAAAAGGTGCAGTGTGCAAGATTTGGTGACATCTAGTGGTGAAGTTGCATGTTGTATCCATCACCTAACCCTTCTCAGCATGCAGGAGAACCGATGGTAGACTTCAGTTGTCATTAAAACTCTGTTTAGATGTTAAGTACGTCCACTCTAGGCTACTGTAAAAACCTGGCAGAGAGAGGACCCGGCTCAATTAAGGGTGATGGGGAAAAACAAAACATTTAAGTGATTGTAAATTCCTGAACATGTCAGTATGTAAATGTTTTGTTATGTATTTAGAAGTGACAAAAATCTAAATCTTACACACTGCGCCTTTCAACAAAAAACACAGACATTTCAAAGGACACCTGTAGCAGAAATGTTGTCTGACTGTTAAGACAGATGTCAAAGCGTAGGAGCAAAGATCGGTACCTCATTGGCAGCTGCAGCCATGGGGGTTGGATGATTAGCCATGTCGCCCATGGAGATGGCTAACCTCAGATCCTTCTGAATATGTTTCAGATAGTAGTCTGGCTTAAAGTTGCCCTGTAAAATATCTGAAAAAACAAAACAAAAAACAAAACAAAAAAAAAGATATTAATAGTATACACAAAAATATGACTGAATCAAATATGAAAACTGGGGAATGGTTCAGTGGATTACCAGATGACTTACTTTGGCATTTCTGGTCGACAAAGGTGCTGGCCATCTGGCCTTGGCACAGGATGTCGAGGAAGGTCTGCTGCGACTGACCGGTGGCCTGGGCCAGAGTGAGGCCCTCTGCGATGGTGGCCATGAAGCTGCCCTGGACCATGTTGAGGATGAGCATCATCCTGGCTGCGTTCCCTGCTTCACCTGGCATTCAAACACAATCAGTCAATGGAACAGTCTCTTTTCAGAACACTCATGCTCTGCCCAGGTGGAATCAGGAAGTTATTGATAAATGCATTGTAGAATTGTTGCCCATTCTATGTTCCATCAATCTACATTTATGCCATTTGTATTAATGTTGCCTGTTCTATGTGACATGCATCTACATTTATTCCGTTTATTATTGTTGCCTGTTCTACGTAAATCTGTCTACATTTATGCAGTGTACGCTATTGTTGCCTGTTCTATTTAACATCCATCTACATTATTGCATTGTACGTTATTGTTGCCTGTTTTATGTGACATCTTTCTACATTCATGCTGTGGGCATAGTTGTTGCCTGTTCTATGTAGCATCTATCTACATTCATGCAGTGTACGTCCGAGAACTCCGTCATCTGTATCCACACCTCTAAATGACACCCTACATACCCAGGAAGAAGGAGGTCTTGCCCATGGCCTGGAAGCAGCTGCTGCAGTCCTCATAGACCGTCCTGTCACCGGCCGCCACAATGACCAGCATCCCGTCATTGGAGAGCTGTTGGCTTCCTGCCACTGGAGCCTCCAGGAAACGGCCGCCCCGCGATGTAATTAACTTAATTTAAAAGAATGCAACACTTGAAATCATATAAACTTGGGTCACTCAAAGAAGTCAATCTACTTAGATATGTGAATGAGTGTGCACCTGTGAGAGTTCTGTGATGGTCTCTGGGTCAACGGTGGACATCTCCACGTAGCATTTCCCTGGCCTGATTCCCTGCAACACTCCACTGGGTCCCAGCACCAACTGTGAGGCATAAAATGAAAGTGTTTTTTTTTTTACCCATAATGCACTGATTCATATGTCAGCATAAGACAATTTTGCGTAGTAAAGAAAGATACTCACATCCCTGGCAGCCTTTGGGTCAGAGACGCAGGAAAAGGTGATGTCACACATGGATGCCACCTCTGCGGGAGTCCGGCCTAACCTGGCCCCCTCCTGAATGAACAGGTCGCACTGGAAGGCAGACAGATTCAAGTTATTAGAGCTAAAGCATCTCCATTCAGAGCTTTCTTCTTCTTCTCCACACTGAATTCTAAAGACTTAAGGCGCAGCGTGTAAGATTTGGTGGCCTCTAGAGGTGAAGTTTGCATGTTGTGTCCATCACCTCACCCTCACCCTTCTGAGCATGAAGGAGAACCTATGGTAGACTTTAGTTGTCATTAAAACTCAAAAGATGCTTAGTATGTCCACTCTGGGCTACTCTAAAAACATGGCGGCCCCCGTAGAGAGGACCCACTCCACGTGTAATTATACATTAAAGGTGCATGAAGAGGGGGTGTCTCTATGGAGGCCGCCATGTTTTTACAGAAGTAAAAGCGACCTTAATAAACACTTTTTGAGTTTTAATGACAACTGAAGTCGACCTCAGGTTCTCCTGCACGCTCAGATGGAAGAGGTGAGCTGATGGATACAACCAGCAACTTCGCCTCAAGATATCATAAATCTTACACAGTGCACCTATAAGGGACATGGGAACCAAAATGCAATTAGGTCATTATGAAAATGCCAGTATGGAATTGTTTAGAAATATTTTTTCAACCAATAAAAGTGACAAAAACAAACTCTTACACATTGCATCTTAAATTGTGGAGGTCATAACTAACACTATTTCAAAAAACGTTTACCATTAGAAATGACAGACATTTCAGTGAGTAGATATTGAACATAGCAACATGTCCTTGATGAAAATGACCAGTATCAGTGATGAAGGGGTTTCCTGTGTGAAAGTGTTTGCATTACACACCTTTTCTGCAGTGCGATTCCATACAGTGACCACATGGCCCATTTTCAGCAGGTTGGAAACTATGCCACTACCCATCAACCCGAGACCCAGGAAGCCTATCCTGGAGGGACAGATCAAAAGAGAACAACTCAGGACAAAGGAACAAAGGACAAACTCAAACATCTTGTAGAATCGATGACATTAAGGAATTAGTTTTGTTTGAGATAAATGGAGGATCAACGTACAAACTATTTGTGGTCTGTTGTATACATCAATGCAAGAGTCAAAACAGAATCTACGGCAGTGATTCTCAACTGGTGGGTCATGACCCAGAACTGAGTAGCGGACCTGTTTTCAGTGGGTCAACTGATCCGTTTTCACTGGGTAACTGACCTCTTTTCAGTGGGCTGTGACCCCAAAGTGGATTGCAAATCTGTTTTCAGTGGGTTCTAGACCCAATTTCAATGGGTCACCTGTCTGTTGTCAGTGGGTTGCGACCCAAAAGTGGATCGCAAACCCATTTCCAGTGGGTTGCAAACCCGTTTTCAGGGGGCAATGGTGGGTCCCTAAGCCAGACCTTTTGAGAACCACTGATCTAGAGCACATTTCCAGCGTTTATAATGAAAAACCTCCTAAAGCAATAATTGCCACAGTAATGTGAGAATCCCGTAATTACCAATTTCAATATAAATAGTATTTCTGATTAAATGTTTCATAGCATCACATTAACAGATATGGGTTCCATAGTTTTCAATCAAAATGTAGTGAGTCATTGGTGCTCAGTGATGCTGTGGTGAACATGTGTTAATACCGAGCGGCAACCTCCCGGTGCAGACGGATGAAGCACAATAGGAGGCAGGGCTCTCCCAAAAGAATGGAACAAGGGCGCTGCGCCATCGTAACACAATCTTAGCGCCATCGTACTCATTTTCAGATTTACGGTGTTTCTTTCCTGTCTTCTCTGGTAATTTTGCTTAATTTTGGCTAAATTCGTTTCCAGCTGCATGGCGTAATTTTCCTTGGCGCCGCCGTTCTCTGGCAACATCTTGTGAATCTACAAAATCTAGCGATGTTTTCAAAGTGTGAGTCTTGCATCGCAATGGTCGATTTCGCTATGACGCTAAAAACAAAGCGTTGTTATTGGTGAATAATCTGACATCACGTGAGGGTGTAAAAATACCCTTTCTGATGGGAAATTAACATAAACAAGATCAGTTTTTTCTGTTTACATCCGACATCATGAAAAATAGCAAACAGCAAATGAGGAACCACAGAATTGCTGAGTAAATATGCTGTAAAATATAGATATAGACAATATAGATGATGTAGATTATATGTATATTGTAGATATATGATTGTATATAAAGTAGATTGTATATGGAGTAGATTGTATGTAGTCTGTAAATTGTTTAAGTTCAAGCATATTGTATATATAGACTGTAGATTGTACATTTTCTGTAACGGGTTGCTACTTGGACTAAAGGCTGTTGCTGTGTGCAATAAATAACTTATTTTGTCTTGGTCTGGGATTTATTTTTTAGGTCTCTTTAGTTGTTATTTTAGGTCAGATTTAAGGCTGAAGTTGTAGGAAATGGTCACCATGTCCATTTGAAACAGTGGAAATGCCAGAGCTCCGCAGCGCACGCCGCTTTGGGCATCATCCTGCTCAAAATTTCTGGGGAGAGCCCTGGTAAGTGAAAAACCTTGCAGTTCATAGGGTGACCACTGGGGGCTGACTTCAAAAAGGGGGCAAATCCCCACAGACTCCCTGAGAGGTGAATGAAACATGTTTAAAGTCTGGTACAAACTTCGATTTTGGTCTCAATCAGTCACATGTTTTCCCATGACAACTGTGCAGTGACAAGGGATTCGCCCACAATTTGCTCAGAAAGCAATCTGGCCCGCCATGTCATTTTCTGCAGCCGGCAAGAACTTAAGTCAGAACTTGAAGACATATGAACATCTCAAAATAAAAGTCTAAAGCATACATTACCCATAAACTCTTGTGAATTACACATGCCATTTTGTATGTGTAGCTATATATTCAGTGTATTCACATTTTCACGTGTATTGAAATGCATATACAATATTTCTAACTTGATGTTAGGAGGTGCACGATAGGAGGTGTGTACGATTTTGGCCATTTTTGTCACTTTTAAAAATATTACAAAACAATTACATACTGAAATGTTCATGAATTTACAAACACCTAAATGTTTACATTTTCTCCATTATCTGTAAATGAGCCCATTAATGTACATTTACATGAGGAGTGGGTCCTCACTATGGGGGCTGCCATGTGTTTACAGTATCCTAAAGTGGACACACTAAGCATTATTTGAGTTTTAATGACAACTGAAGTCTACCATAGATTCTCCTGCATGCTCAGAAGGGGGAGGGGGAGGTGATGGATACAACATGCAACTTCATCTAATGTGTCACCAAATCTTACACACTGCACCTTTATGTCGCCATTACATTTAGACCCACAATTAAAACCGGCCCTTTAAAAGTAACCATGAAGCTGATGTGGCCCTCGGTGAAAATGAGTTCGACACCCCTGTTCAAATGAGTGGCCCTTTCGGGTTGACCTGTACATAAGATTATGTGCAGTCTCAGGTAAGTGCTTAAAAAGCACTCTGCAGAAACCAAAGGGATGGTCCATCTTTATATACAGTCTATGATGAATACCTTTTATCTGTCGGTGTGATGCTGCCATTGATAGCTGTGCTGTCAGCTGCTTGGATAGATGTTGACCTTGTGTCCTGCACAGAAACATAAAATAATGAAACAATGGGATCTCATTTATGAGACAACTTGTTCAAACAACACGTGAAATAACTGGAATGTGTAAAAGGATAGTTGAAGTAAATAAATTTGACTCTGACAATGATTCTACCTCTTCGATAATCTTCAGGCGTTTGCTGATGGGCTCCATCGATGAGGCTGGCTGTGGGCAGGGAGGAAATGAAGAACCATGAGTGCACAGCTGATTCTATGGAGTTAAATGTAATCCATTTAAATGACAGCTATTACAATGCACAGTAAATGACCAGTAATTATGTGGGTCAGTATTAGACAAGAACACCTCAGAGTGAACACTGAAGGAGAGAAACCATTACATGTACAGGGGATCCAGTTAGTTTCTAAATTATTTTCCTTCACTCCAAAAAACCTTTGTTGATTTGCATATCCCATTTTCCTGTTTTTAACTTTTGTATTGCATTTAAACAGAATACTCCTTAAATATAGACTTTCCGTCAGCCTCTAAGTGATTCTGGCAAACTGTCCAGCAGCTCAGGAGGGGGAAGCAGCCCGTCATCCACACTGTCTACGGTGGGGGTGGGGAGTTGCTGACCTCAACTGGGAGCATCGTCGAACAGTGGAAAGAATATTCAGGGATCTCCTCAAGCGGGCATGCATTCCAAAGAGGAAGCAGAGTCGGGGGACTTGGGGCTGGACTCACTCATCACTGGGGCTGAGGTCGCTGAGGCGGTTAGGGTTAGAATGGATGAGATTCGTCCTGAGTTCCTCAAGGTTCTGGACGTTGTAGGGCTGTCCTGGCTGACACGCCTCTGGAGTGGCAGACGGGGGTGGTGGTTACACTTTTCAAGAAGGGGGACCAGAGAGTGTGCTCCAACTACAGGGGGATCACACTTCTCAGCCTCCCTGGTAAAGTTTTACGCCAGGGTACTGGAGAGGAGAGTCCGGCAGTTAGTCGAACTTCAGATTCAGGATGAACAATGTGGGCCAATGTGGGATGATCACGTCCTGGCAGTGGAACACTGGACCAGCTCTATACCCTTGCAAGGGTGCTGGAAGGGACATGGGAGTTTGCCCAACCAGTCTATATGTGTTTTGTGGATTTGGAGAAGACTTATGATCATGTTCCCCATGGTACCTTGAGGAGGGTGCTCCGAGAATATGGAATAAATGGTCCGTTGTTACGAGCTATTCGGTCTCTGTATTTCCAGAGCCAGAGTCTGGTTCAAATTTCTGGCAGTAAGTCAGACACGTTCCCAGTGAGCGTTGGAATCCGTCAGGGCTTCCCTTTGTCACCAATTCTGTTCATTATATTTATGGACAGAATTTCTCGGCACAGCCAGGTGGCAGATGGGTTCGGGTTTGGAGATCTCAAGATCCCGTCCCAGCTTTTTTCAGATCATGTGGTCCGATTGGCGCAATCAAGCTCGGACCTCCAGCGTGCACTGGGACGGTTTGCAGCCGAGAGTGATGCGGCCGAGAGTCGACGCCAGGTCGAGAGTGCGTCTTTACCCCAAGTGGAGGAGTTTAAGTATCTCGGGATCTTGTTCACGAGAGAGGTAAAAACGGAGCGGGAGATTGACAGGCGGATCGGGCAGTGATGCGGACGCTGTACCTGTCCGTTGTGGTTTAGAGAGAACTGAGCCAGAAGGCAAAGCTCTCTGTTTATCGGTCAATCTACATTCCAAGTCTCACCTATGGTCATGAGCTTTGGGTAGTGACCGAAAGAATAAGATCACGAATATAAGCGGCAGAAATTAGCTTTCTCTGCTTGCTCAGCCTTAGAGATAGAGTTTGCAGCTCAGACATCCGGGAGGTTCAAAGTAGAGTCGCTGCTCCTTTGTGTTGAGAGGAGCCAGATAAGGTGGTCTGGGTATCTTGTCAGGATGCCCCCCGCACGTCTCCCTGGGGAGGTGTTCCGGGCTTGTCCCACTGGGAGGAGACCCCGGGGCAGACCAGGACATGCTGGAGCGATTATAACTCTCAGCTTGCCTGGGAACACCTCGGTATCCCCCCAGAGGACCTGGTGGAAGTGGCCGGGGACAGGAATCATTGGTCTTCACTAATGAGACTGTTGCCCCTGTGACCCGGCTCCGGATGAGCGGAAGAACATGAGATGAGACTCTTTAAATATTGTCTCTATATTCTTTGCTGCTGTATCTTATCTCATCTTATCTTATAGGGGACATATTATGCCAATTGAAGTGGCTCTGTGTCTGTTCTTTGGCCTCTGTTATGATGATAAAGTGTTTTCAGTCTGAAAAATGATCTAGATTTTCTAAAGCCCTTATAAAAACCCAGAATATCATGCCTTGAGTAAATGCGGCATTTAGAGCTCCTGCCTCCCCTCCTGAAACCCAACTATCTCCTGATTGGCTGGGCTGATTGGTTGAAAGCAGTTGTTAGTTCCGCCTTCGCACCAGCCTCTCTCAATAATAAACATGGTACCCCCGTCCCCCACAAGGCACAAAGGACAAAGTCTAATGGAACTTTAATATGAATGACGTCTTCAGAAACAAACCCCGACATGTTGGAGACGTCATTTGATCTGTAATTGTCCTGCGAAGCATTAGGATGTTCACAGCCACAGATTACAGCAGAATGTCTGCCAGATAAATAATACGATCTTTACCAGCTCGTCAGGTTACCTACCGGTGGATTTCGTTCGTTGTCACAGAGCAGTTATTTAATAGATAACAGTTTTTTAATTGGTAGAGAAAATATGAGAACAATACCAACTTAGGTGGAGAGGAGATAGCACATGTAATTGTGATGTTCGAGTAGATTTAGGACAGCTGTACTAGAATGCTGTCATGTAGCCTTTCAGTATATAAGTAGAATAACAGTACGTTCATAAAATATTACCAATAATATTTACCCAGTATATGTGATGAGATTCAATCGTTTACAGAAGAACAAATATACATAGCCGTTGCATCATGAGATAATATTAGGTTGTACATGCAAAACATTGACTGACAATGCAACCCCACAAACTGAAATGATTTCTCTAAACAACAAACAGTAACTATTTTTTATACACTTAGAACAACACCTTACTGTGGATTCCTTTGCTTTTGAAAGTTTTCACTGATGACATGAAATGTGGCGTCCAACTTCTCTTACACAATGACAGAAATTGTGATATATGAATATATGTTACATATTTATTGGTATATGTGTTCATAAGCTCTCTCAATACCCTATTTGTATTTCCCCTGTATATATTTCAATGTAGAGTATAAACTAATCCCACAAACCCATGAATTGCACACAGATAACCACTTTAAATGAATGGAACATAGAGTTAAAAAGCAGGTAAAATAATTTCCTCCAATAAACAACACGAGTCCAGTAATAAAAGTATTTTAATGTGTAGAAATAGTTCTGACAATTCATTACAATCAACAACAAATATTGATGAATTGGCATCAACATTCTGGAATGCTCTGTGTTATGTTTCAGTGCAGAAAGGCCAAGCTGTCATCTCCTTCTCCCTGTCGCTGTCATTTCAGGTTTCATTGAGACTAAAGTTTCTTCAGCTGACATGTCAGAGAAGTCATCTCGCTGCCGGGCCCCGACCATCACATGACATCCTCCTGTGCAGTCTCTCTTCTTTGCTTTAGAGAACATGAGATGATACACAGCTCTGTCCACAGCTGCTGTTGCCTGGTGTCGCTCTACATCATTGAAACACAAGGAAAACAGGTCAGTGTCAGACACACAACACAAACAGCAATATCTCTATGAATTACAGGAGTAATGAGTACTGAATTACTCATTCTCCACGCAGACTGGCTTTTATTCCACTAAATGTCTGAAATTTGATCAGATCTAAACCCGGCCTGTTGTTACGTATGTGCTCCATTTATGTGAGGACTAAATCTATCAGTCATCTGTTCACTACTGAAGCTACACATGAGACCAGTAGCTAGATGGGTTTCGGGCCTCATTATGCTAACAACCGAGCACAATAACAGTCGTCATTTACCGCATTTCACACATACTTTCAGACTCTGGGTGGGGGGCGGAGTGAAACAAATACGACGGGTATAAAGTGTATGACTTTGATTCACATTGAAACCGAGGGAGATATTACACAGCTTGATACACAGCTAAAGCTAGCGGCTAAGATCCGCTAGCTTCAAGGCTAACAGCTAACCGCATTGTAAACTATAGCTGTCTGAGCTGAAACTTTCTTCTGCAGTGGATTCCACAGACAGTTCAGACGGAGAACATGTTTATCTGGTGTGTTACTCACAGTTTGTGTCACTGGTTCCACGGCATCATGTCTGTCTCTGTGCTGGCTTGGCTGAGTTGTTCTCTGGGTCCCTCTGTTTGATTGACATCCTCTAGTGCAGGCAGATATGCCCATATTGATAACATCCACCAGTCTTGACGTCACGCTTTGTTCAGAGCAGCAGAGTTTGCTGCTCCTACCGAAGCTGCCAGTCTTTGTAAAATCACTCAAACATGCATTTAGGTCATTTCATGAGGGTTTGACCAGTTTATTAGTGATACTCCTAGACTACAACTTGTGTTTAACTCTAAAAGTGAGGAAAACCATAATAGGTAGCCTTTAATTAATATGGGCCAAGTCCAAATTGGACATTTTCAAGGCTTCTAGTATCAAAGACCAGTATTACAATATCAAAACATATAAAAGGTGCTCTACATTAATTTGGTGGCAAGACCTCTGAAATATAAAATTGAGAAACTTTAATAGCACCTTATTTTGAAAAGTACATTTAATATTACAGCAAGTTACAACCATCTTTTAGAAGTGTGAACAAAGGTTCCTGGCTCACATGGACATCTCTGCCAAGCCTCAGTTCAACTGCCTTTTTACACCATAATGTGTTTACATGTTGATTTGTTTGTGGCAAACAGCACTGATCATCACATAAAAAGAAGTGTCATGTTCAGGTGAAAACAACATCCACCCCCCACCCCCCTGCTTCTAAATGAAACATGTACAGTAAGCTTTTAATGACAGAGATGGGCAGCGTGTGCCATCCTACCTTTTCAGACTGGCTCAGAAGGAAGTGATGGAAATGTGGGTCGTCCTTCACAGGCTGCAACAGAGCAAAAGCACAGTGGGTCTTTGGAAGTTAGAACAATTGAATCAACATTAAGCTTTGTTCCAATCAATATTCCAGAGCAAGGCTTTTCTTTTTTGAGAGCTTACCTCCCTCATCTTGTTTTACGTCATTTTCACTTTCCCCTATGTTCCTTAACCTCTCTGTGTAGTCTTTAACCGTTTGTCTGCTCTGTGCCACTATTCACACCTGTGTTCTGTCATAGATGATTGGAATACAAGGGAATAGATATGGTCAAGTGTCAAAGAAAAGCTATACGACAGGCCCTAAATCTGATCAATCTCATGCTCAATTGGTCCAGCCATCTTTCCACTCATCTGGTATTCACGGGTGCAATTTTTCATTGCATGCAATCATTTTGGTGGTTAGTTAAAGAAAAAAAAGTTAATCCTGAAGTGATCATGAACCCTGGCCACGGACAAGGTTATTAGGTCAACCACACGCCAGCCTTCCTTTGAGCCCCTGTCCACACGTTTCACTAAATCCGCCAACGTTCCGTCCACGCAGGAACAGCAAATGTGAGGTGCGAAGACGACAATGTTTGAGACCGGGTCCCAGAGTGGGAACATCTCAAGACAGCATTTTATTGTATCCGTCTGGACAACCGCTTCTCTCACACCTCTCTCCCTTCACATGCACGTGCTAACTCACCAACAACAACAATGGCAGATTACTTGTAGTCCAATGTGTTCGGAGAAGTTTTACCTCGTCGTCGGTCCACACGTCTACTTTCATGCTTGCACATTCTGTTTCGTCACCGTCATCAAATCCTTCTTCTTCTCCTTACACCTCTTAAAGAGTTTAGTGCGCTAAACTGCTTTCGGTGAATCTCTCTGACAGTGTTACAGCGCCATTCAGGCCCGGAGGCTGTATTACAACGCTCTCAGTCCTTCTCATGTATGCTGTGTTGACAAAAACCATTTCAGAATGAATCGTAAAAAATAAAAATAATAAGACTGTCGTCTTCCGTGCGGATGAGGCCTTAGTCTACATGAACAAAAATCTATTATCGTAATAATAATGATTTTCATTATTTTGATTAGTGAATTTCATGTAATTTCTTTATTTTTGGAGTTCCGTGTCACTTGTTTGTTTCCGGTAGGAACGCATTTATCGGTGCACACTGGAATATTCCTCCCACTTGGAAACACACAGCTGCTACACTGTGTTTGTTTTCACATGTAAAGGCAAACTTTTCATCGACTCTTTCCTCCTTTACGTTTTTTTGGGATTCTGGATTGTTTCACTCAAATTCAAACATATTATCGTGGATTAAACCAGACTCTGGATAGTAAACGGGACTCGTCCTGCTTCTCTTGGATTTGACTCTTTGATCGGATCACCTGCTCTGGTTCTGGACTTTGGTTCTGCATCAACTCGTAGGGATAAAAACTGAAGAGCCGTATTAAAGTTCACACCCATTACACACACACCAAACAGACATTGAGTGGACAAGAGTGGGCACCCGACAGGTCGGAAGGGAAAGATCTGCAGTTGTTGGTGAGTAAAGCCAAAAGGTTAAGGTTCAGGTAGAAGAACAACAAGGCAAGGCAGGGCAGGCTTGGTGGGAG
Source organism: Chascanopsetta lugubris (assembly GCA_016785325.1). Taxonomy (NCBI): domain Eukaryota; kingdom Metazoa; phylum Chordata; class Actinopteri; order Pleuronectiformes; family Bothidae; genus Chascanopsetta; species Chascanopsetta lugubris. Next base: position 37,311 of record JAFBJT010076469.1, read on the forward strand.
AGGGAGGGGAGGGGAGGGCAGGGGTCACCTACACTGCTTTCCCATTTGAATGCTGAGCCAGGTCCGGCCCCCAGCCTCTCAATAGTGGATGACTCAGGGTCAGAATCGGTCAAGTCCTTGAGGAGGAGAGAGACAGATATTCACCTTCTCAATCAAACGGTGACGTATGTGGTGGGGACAGTGCTGAGTGGATTCAATTCACATTCACTGCAATGTATTGTTTTGCAATTTGTGTCAAGTCGCTCCTTCAGCAACCTGATGCCTCCTGCTGCTGTTCTACTGCAGATTCGACAGGTTAACGTGCCCTTCTAAGTGAAGATGATTAAAGTAATGAATCAAGTAAACAACACTGTGGCGGATGAGTTGGAATGCAGGAAGTAATCGCTATACAAAGTGAAGATAAAAAGGTTGTGACAAAACCAGTTAAAATATGTCATTCAACCTCTTTCCACAAAAGTTACTTAACCCTCATGCATCATTATGGACATTTTTGTCCAAATGAGCAGATTTCACCTCTTTATCCGTCTGTCATTTTGTATGTGTTAGTGCCAATGACAGACTTATTGTAAAAGGGTTTAGAAATTCAAAAGATATTTTTTTAATAGACCACCAGAACACTGAAACAAATTGACTACCCTCTTGAGACATTAAGAACTAAAATGTCTGCTTGCAAAAAACTGATATAAAAACTTAACAGAATAATATTTTTCTCTTTTTTGCATAAATCTCTTAAGACTTGAGCCCTGTTCAAAACTACCAAACATTCAATCATTTTGTGGATTTTACCCTTGCCAATCTGCCTGTTGCCAGTTGCTGTCACAGTTGTTTTTTTATGAAAAAGAAAAAGCAAAGAATTTATTTCCCATAAAACAAATGGGAAGTGGCTGGGGGATTGGTCTTAAATCAGTCATATGTCAAAGTGTACTCAAAATATTGACTTTATCTTGATCTTCCATTGTTTTATCTATGATGCTGTTGGTTAACAGGATGAAGCCAATGTGTCAAGTCAAGTCTCAAGCCATGACCTATCTGGTGAACCCAGAGATTGAAATGGACTTACACCAAAACGGACTCAAACATTTAATAATTTACATTTAGAATGTGTGTTTTGTTATTGAACATTCTATGTAACATCTATTGCACGTCTGTCCGTCCTGGGAGTGGATTTCTCACCTGTGACTCTCCCTGAGGTTTCTACCTATTCTTTTCCCTTCCCCGTTAAAAAGGGAAAATGTTACCCACCCTGTGAAGCCCTGTGAGACAAACTTTGATTTGCAAATGCGGGCTATATAAATAAAATTTGATTTGATTTATGGCATTTATAGTTTTCAATGGGAGTCAATGGGACATTTTTGTCCACTAGTGACTTAAAAGGGTAGTACATTTTAAATCTGATGCTACTCAAAAACTATAAATGCCATAAAGTCAATATATTGGATAAACTTTGACATACTCACGGCTGATTTAAAACCAATGCCCCAGCCAATTTCCATTTGTTTTATGGAAAATCGCAATTTTTTAGGTTTTATTCATAAAAAACAACTGTGACAGCAAGTAATCAATCTGGCACTTAAAGGGTTACAATACATTGAATGTTTGGTAGCTTTGAACAGTTACTACCCTCTTACGTCTCTAGCGGACAAAACTATAAATGCCATAAAATCATTATTTTGGGTAAACATTGACAAACCCATGACTGATGTAACACCAATCACCTGGCCACTTTCCATTTGTTTTGTGGAAAATATCAATTTTTGTGTGTTTTTTTCATAAAAAAAACTTATGGCATTTACAGTTTTCAATGGCAGTCAATGGGACATTTTTGTCCACTACTGACTTCATACGGTAGCACATTAGGCATGGTGGAGCCTAGTGACAGTCACCAGATGTGTTTAAGTATCAGTCACACCAGCTTGTTTAGGGGGTGAATAGAATTGTAGGTGTGTAGCTACCAATAGCGTAATGATAGCCAATAACGTAACACTTGCCAATGATGTAATCATTCTGGCCATTTGAATTGTAATAAAGCCAAGAACAGAGAAGAGTGCCAATGATGTAATAAAGTGTTTGAGCCAATAACGTTATAACATTTCACCAATGATGTTATTATTATTATTATTATTATTACGTTACTGGCCTAGAATCAAAACAATTGTTTGAAAATGTAATAACAGCAAACGATAATGGCAAAATGTTATACATTATTGGCTCAAACATTGCATTACATGACAGGCAAGCTATTAAGTAATTGGCTCTATTACATTTAAAGGTGCGGTGTGTAAGCGCCAAGTTTTTATAGTAGCCCAGAGTAGACACACTGAACTTCTATTGAGTTTATTGACAACTGAGGGCCACCATAAGTTCTCCTGCATGCTCTAATGGAAAGGGTTAGGTGATATACAATATGCAACTTCACCAGTAGATGTCACCACATCTTACACACTGCACCTTGAAAAAGGCCAATACGTAATAGGCAGGTATGACGTTCTTGGTTGCTACAAGGTGTCATACTTGAATCTAAGTGTGAGTGAGAAGACATGTGATTTGTGAATGGTTCAATTCTTTGAGGACAAAAAGATGAGGCCCAGAACTGATCAACTATAAATCCTGATTCTATTTAACTCGTAGATTTTGTTTCAAATTCACTTTTCCACCGACCTTCTCAGAAGGGTCTTTCAGTGCACTAAGATCCTCGTCATCCTCCTCCAGTATTTTCAGTGGCTTGCTAGGTGTCTTCTTTCCTTTGGAGTCCCCTTTGCCTTCTGAGTTCTGAGGCAAAAACACAGTGGCATCAACATTTTTGTTGTGTTTAGGTTGTGTGTACACTGCAGACAGACAGACAGAAAGACAGACAGACAGACAGACATTCAGATGGAACAGATGGTCTGAACACAACTGAATAAACACAAAGCCTCAGGCTGACTGTGATCATTAAAAAAGGTTCCAGGTCAAAGTAGGAGTCTCTGACAAGAGTCCCTGGCACTGGATGACTGATAAAATCATTGGTTGATCAAAATTCTAATTAGTTAAAGTGATGATTGTTCAACTGTTGAGTGTCATATTTCAGTTTTTCTCCATTCCAGCATTCTCATGAAGTAACCTTGTGCTGCTGGACATGAAGGGAAGCCGTTCTCTTTATAGACAAGATTTTAAAGGTGCAGTGTGTAAGATTTTGGACATTTTTGTCACTTCTAAAATTATTACTAAATACATACTGACATTTTCATAAATATGTAATCACCTAAATGTTGTATGTTTTTTTCCGTTACCCTTAAATGAGCCCATCAATATATTTACATGAGGAGGTCCTCTCTACGAGGGCTGCCATGTATTTGACAGTAGTAAAAGTGGACATACATAAACATCTTTTGAGTTTTTATGACAACTGAAGTCTACCATAGGTTCTCCTGAATGCTCAGAAGGGTGAGGTGATGGATACAACATGCAACTTCACCTCTAGAGGTCACCAAATCTTATAAACTGCACCTTTAATGAGAAACATAAAATAGCAAATCTGAATAATGATCAACTGTGACTACAATTTGTTGTTCTGTAAAGAAATTTAATGTGGTCGTTTGACAGTGTTATCATCATTGTCAAGTTTACCTCAACAATAAGAATACATTTAATTTACACACAGGATACAATTCTGTGCTAGAATCACAACGAGGAAAGGTTCCTGAACATGGTCAGCGGTTAGCTTCTTTCACCGATGTGTTTTCCATGGGAGAAAATCGAAATGCTAAAATACTAATGACCAGCGTTTAGTGGGTAGCCCTGGATGCTTTAAACCTCTTATTGTATTTTGAAAACAAGATTATGCCCATTCCAGATCATCATCCGGATTTTCAGATCCAAAACATAAACAGATAATTTATTTTCTTTAGAGCAGTGGTTCTCAATTGGTCTAGGTTCAGGACCCACCGTCACCCCATAATGACGAGCTGTGACCCAAACTCAAGGATAATGTTCAACCTCTCAAATGTATTTAATGAAAAGATGCTGTGGTTTGAACATGCATAATATCCCAAGAAAAACTAGTTTAATGATCAACAAAAATGACCAGCAGGTGGTGACCCTCGAGAGGGAAATATCACCTTTTACACTCAAGTTAGCTAGTCAGTGTCATACTTGCATTAGCACATGAAAACAAAGTATGCAGGTTTTCTTCTATCTGTAAAATGTCGGTTGTCTATTAACCATACAGGGCATCATGGGCACCAACTGTTAAGAAGAGGAAATAGACGAATCTCCAATGCATAAAAAATCCTTTACAAAATAAAAGCACATGATTTTTTCCCTTAACTTTTTGAGAATCACTGCTTTGGAGTACAGTCGTTGTGCTTCCAGCTGTGGCCAGTAAAGTGCCTTTCAATGTGAATATGAAGGCTACATTGCAAGTGCAAAGGTGCTGGGTAAAATGCCTCACCTGGTCTTTGCCCTTTGCCTTCTTGAGGAAGTCCTCCACGGCATCAACCGCCTGCTGGAAGCGCTTCCCTTTATTTATCTTGATCATCTCCTCTTTGTGGGCGTGATAGGGCTTCAGCTGTTCCACTTTAATCCATGCACTGCACAGGGAAACAAAAACACTTATCAGGCTATTGATGTAAATGACACTTTAAAGGTACAGTGTGTAATATTTTGGTACATTTCTGTCACTTCTCTCTGAAGTAAAATGATTACAAAACTGTGATATACTGACAGTTTTACAAATTAATTATCGCCTGAATGTGCGACTTGCGTTTTACATTACACTAAAATGAGCCCTTCAAAATTGTACTATATTTACACCAGGAGCGGGTCCTCTCTATGGGGGCCACCATGTTTTAGAGTAGCCCAGATGAGGAGGACATACTAAACATCTTTTGAGGTTTACTGACTGCTGAGGGCCACTATAGGTTGCTCCTATACTCCTGCATGCTCAAATGGGAGGGGTAAGATAATGTAGAACATGTAAAATCACCAAAAAATTTCACCAAATATTATACACTGCACCTTTAATGTCACTTTGAACAGGTGGATTAGGAAACTTACTGGTCTTCAGTTCCAAAGAATTTCACAAAATGGCATTTTTTACCCCTGGGCTTTTTCAGGTCCTTTGGAGGACTTACAATCTGAAATAGAAATAAAAGAAGCAGAGTGACATCAGTAATGGAAACAACATGAATGGATTAATTGGAAACAGCCAATGACGTGTTTACACCTTACCTTTCCAGGCCATGGTGGATAGCGCCCGAGCTTCCCCCTAAAATAAAGAGTAATCCAGTACATTCAGCATTTGTTTAATAGTTTCTGATGATGTGAAAAATGCAAATTGGAGAAGTGCAGCGTATAAATTTGGTGACATCTAGTGGTGAAGCTGCATGTTGTGTCCATCACCTCACCCCTCTGAGCTTGCAGGACAAAATTTGATCAACTGTAAGTCATCAGCACAGGTGTGTAAAAGTGTCATTGTAATTGGTTATTAAGGGCCTTGAAAACATATAGACATTCTTTTAAATGTAGTGATAAAGGTGCAGTGCGTAAGGTTTTGGTCATTTTGTCACTTCTAAAAACATTACAAAACAATAACATACTGACATTTTCAGGAATTTATAATCATGAAAATGTTTTTTTCCCTCCCCCATTACCCTAAAATGAACCCATTATGTTTATTTACATGAGGGGGGTCCTCTCGAAGGGGCCGCCATGTTTTTACAATAGCCGAGAGTGGACACACTTAACTAAATCTTGTTAGTTTTAATGACAACTGAAGTCTACCATGGGTTCTTCTGCATGTTGATATTCAGCATACAACATGCAACTTCACCTGTAGATGTCCCAAAACCTAACATACTGCACCTTTAAATAAATCAACTTATACAACAACCATGGTGCAGCTGCATGAGAGAAATAATCCGGATTGACCATGTCTGACAATCTTTCAGTGGTCGACCCCCACCCCACAAACACTAATTATATCACCAACAACAACACACTGGAGGTACCAGTTGGTCGTCGCTCCCCGTAAAATGTGCCTCGTGAGCGGGTTAAACCAGCACACATGGCCGCACATATTCACTTTTAAACCGAGCGGAGAAACGGCTGCCCTACTTAATGCGGAAGCAACAGAGCTACGGAGAAGCTACTCTGCTGCTAGCTAACAACACAACACAATACTTCCACGGCACGATAACTTTAAACAGTGTTAGACATATATAAACAAATAAACATAGCCTCCAGATAAATGTTAAAACAGTATTAATTCGGCTGTGTCCGTTGAACAGTGTATTGTAGTTCAACCCCCCGCTAACGGCTAACGCCTGAGTCAGCTCGGTTAGCAATTTGTTTGGGTTGACGATAACTGAGACGGTGCGCGTGAAGTACGTGCGTTTGAAGCCCAGGGACAAAAAACCCACGGGTGACACCATGGAGTGCAGTAACGTGAAGTCAGTGAGCTCCCACGGAAGGTTTTCACTTGGTTAAAATGTGCTCTCACCACACTAGGTCCCCGATCCTCAGATGCACCGTCGCCATCTTACAACTTTAATAAAACGTCGCACTGAATGAAGAGGAAGACAACACACACCCACTAATCACATGTGACGGCAGGCCGTAACTCGCTCCGTCACTTCCGCTTTGCTCCTAAAACCTGCCTGTCAGGAAGTGGGGGCCTAAAATGTACACAATTATTAACAAATATACATTTCAAACAAAGGTCTACCCTCTGGGAATGCGTCATAATACATTTGAAAAATACAGTTAACGATAAAAGTTTGAAAAGGTTGAAAGGGACATAATGTTATTTCCAAATGAAAACTAACAATTGTCAGAATTGGCTAAAACCCGTTCAATATATATGGATGCTGCCAATAATGATGAAATTATTAATATATATACATTTTTTTCCTTCTACATAATATTACAAGCATAGTTTTTGAAATACAGGGACAGGTTACAGGAATAAGAAACCCACATCATTAATAAAAAAATGCCTTTAGTGTCTGTTTGAGGTCAAATTAAAGGTGCAGTGTGTAAGATTTGGTGACATCTAGAGGTGAAGTTGCATGTTGTGTCCACCACCTCGCCCTCACCCTTCTGAGCATGCAGGAGAACCTATAGAATTCAGTTGTCATTAAAACGTTTAGTATGTCCACTCTGAGATGCTGTAAAAACATGGCAGCCCCCAAGGAGAGGACCCGTTCGTCATGAAATTATACATTAATGGACTCATTTAATAGAAATGGGAAAAAAGAATACATTGAGGGGATTATACATTCATGAAAATGTCAGTATGTGATTGTTTTGTTTTGTTTATTTTGTTCTAAAAGTGACAAAAAATTATCAGAATCTTACACACTGCAACTTTAATCTATGTATTACCATCTTTTTCTATCAGGGTATGATTGTGTATTATTATTATTATTATTATTATTATCATTATTATTATTATCATCATCATCATCATCATCATCATCACCTTCATCATTATTATTATTATTATTATTATTATTATTATTATCATTATATATAAGTATTTGTATTAGTTGTAGTAGTAGTAGTAGGTGTTTATTCTTTTAAAGCTACACTGTGTGCAAAATAAATTATGCTTTAATTTCTGAATAATCATCTGAGCATACAAACTGTTTCATTGAGCATGAATGAGCCCACACACTCTCTCTTGCTCTCTTTACAATGACAGTGGGTAAATGTTTTGGCCTGGTTAAAGTCAAATTATTAGATCTCCTTCTGAGGATGGAAGGAATCATTATTGATATTAAAATTCATACATTTGTATATTTACACATCCATGAAATCATTATGAAATTTATTTCATTATATTGCATATATACTTTTTCTGTATAGCATTCACTGTGGATGGCAATGTACACATTTCCTGACAGTTTATATGACAATAAACACTTTGAATCTTGAATTATCTATATGCATGTCTCCATCTTTAAATTCATGAAGTCACCATTGCATCCTGTATTAAAAGTAAAATAGTCCATTTTGCTTTCATTGGAGACATATTTTGATTTTTGTCAACAAAGAATGTAGATGGAAGTTACCAGCTTAGTCCCCTTGACAACATTTTACTCTTTCAGCTTTTCTTACAGAGCCTTTCGATTCACAAAATAGATCCATCAGCACCATAGGGGCAATTCAATGAATTGTTAATGGTATTTTAGTGTAGCATTGACTTATTGTGTTTTATACATTTTTACTTCAAATATTTTATTTTATATCTATTATCGCTTGTTTTTAATACATTTTTATTTTATTGCATCCCATCACTAACATGAGTAAATAAATGTTCATATGTTGGCGTGATTGTTTCTGAAACAAAAAAATTAAATGAATAAAATCATGATTCGAAACATCTTTTCAGTTTGATTTGAATTTTTATTGAAGCTTGTGGAGCAGACATCTGATACATGAGGGAACACCACATGAACCATTTCGATTTTAATGACATTATCAAATCAAAGTTATATTGTTGACCCTTGTACCCAGGAATATGTAGTTGTGCAGTTAAGTTGTAACATTATTAATTATTGCCAGTACCATAAAAGGAATAGGAATAAGCGAATAAATACACAGTGCATTGAATAACCGTGGATAAAGAACAATATCATGCCAGCTCACCCAAATGCTCAAAAGAAAAAAAGGCAAACACTTGAAAACAACAAGCTCTTAGTAATCAAACCTTAGCCTTTACTTCTTGCCCGACACCATGACACCGAACTCCTGGATGGAGATCTCTTTATTGATGTACTGCTGAAGCTGGTGATTCGTGATGTGGCCCATGCGAAGGGCGTCGTCGATGGAGAACTTCTTCCCCGATTTCCTGTCATGGAGAACTGAGGACTCCCCCTTGGGACCCTTGACGGAGATCTCCTCCCAGTCGCACTCCTGGCTCTGCAGGTTGACGAACATCTTCCAGTCAATCAGGCCCAGCTTGTAGGCCTCCTCCGGCCTCATCTCCTTCCCTGTGTCCGGGTCGATGACCACAATGGACCTGCGGAGGTGGCTCTCCCGCTGCTCCCTCTTCATCCTCACCGCCGACAGGTTCTTCTGGAGCTTGTCGATCTCCTCGTCCTTCAGGGTGGTGATTCCCCGGAGCTCAGTGAGCTCCCTATGCAGCGAGTCCAGCCTCAGCTCCAGGTTCTTGCCGTCGTCCCTCGGCGCCGACTCGTTGATGAGCCGCGTCTCTTTGCTGGTGATGTCGATCTCGGAGCGGAGCTTGCGGATCTCGTTCTGTAGCCTCTGGTTCTCTTGCTGCAGGCGGTTGCTCTCGTCGCGGATGTAGACCAGCTCCTTGGAGGACTTGGTGTTGGTGAACTCCATGTCAGAGAGTCTGGAAGTGAGCGAGGACATCTCCTGGTCGAGTTCCCGTCTCCTCCGCTTCTCCTCCTCCAGAGTCCTCTTCAAGTTCTCAATCTCAATCTCAGCCTCCGGGTCCCTCTCCACCTGGACCTTCTCCGTACGGACCACCCTCTCCTTCACGTCCATCTTCTCCAGGGTGAGCTGCTGCTGGACCAGGGCGTTCAGTTCCTTCTCGAGCAGGAGGCGCTTGTGCTTCTCTTCGTCCAGCTGCAGTCGGAGGATGGAGTGCTCCTTCTCCTGCTGAGGATCCTGCTGCAGGACCACCTTCTGCTTGACGGTCACCTTCTCGCGGTTCTCCTTGTCGCGGAGCTCCAGCTCATTCAGCCTGATCCGGAGCCTCTGGATCTCCAGCTCGGCCTCGCGTCTGGCCTTGCGCTCACGCTCCAGCTCCTCCAGCTGCAGGTCCAGGTCGGTCTTCCGTCTCTGCAGCTGGTAGAGCTCCGTTTTCAGGCTGTCCTTCTGCTTCTGCTCATTGTTGATGTTCTGCAAGAAGGTGTTGCACTCGGACTTGAGGACGGGGTCTTCCTCCATCTTCACCACCTCCTGCTGAACGATCTTCTCACGCACCTGAGACAGATCGATCTTCCTCACCCTGATCTTCTCCTCTTGGGCCGACCGATCCCTCTCGAGGTCCAGACGTTTCGTCTGCTCTTCGGCCAGCTTTCTCTTCAGGGTCTCGATCTCCTCCTTGGTCTTGGGGTCTTCTCTGTACTGTAGCACCTCGTTCACCACCTCCCTTGTCTGCACTTGGGGCTTGGTGTCCTTCCACCGTTGGATCTCATCATTCAGCTGTCGGATCTCCATCTCAGCTTTCTCGGTCAGGTGGGTCTTATCCACGATCTCGTTGCGGAGCTTCTCTAGTTCCCTTTCGGTCAGCGGATCCGTCTTGTACTTGATGACCTCCTTGATGATCTCCCTCACCTCCACTTGAGGCCCTCGGTTCCTGAGCATGTTCAGCTCATCCTGCAGGGATCGATATTGGAGCTCTGCATCCTTGAAGCGCCTCTGTTGCTCCACGAGCTCCATCCGCAGATTGGCCACCTCGTTCTCAGCCTTCGGGTCGGGACGGACAATCTCCCGCACTTTCTCCTGAACAACCACTTTGGACTTTGCCTCTTCCAGACTTGTGATCTTCCTCTGCAGGTCGGTCTTCTCTCGCTGTGAGGACCTTCGTTTGGCCTTCTCATCTTCATACTGCCTTCTCAGGTTCTCCACCTCCCTCTCAAAGGTCACATCTTTCTCCACTTTCACCACCTCCTTGATGGAGATCTTCTCCTCCGCCATGGCCTTCTCCTTCTCCAGACTCCGCAGCCTCTCCTGGAGGAAATGCAACTCGTCCTCCAGCTGCTTCCTGTTGTCCGTTTCCTTCTGCTTCCTGTCGAGGAGCATGCGGTACTCGCTTTCGAGCTGGGGGTCGTTCTGAACCTTGATCACCTCCTCTTCGGTGATCACCTCCCGCTCCCTGCTCTTCTCCTCGGCCAGTATCGTCACCTCCTTCCGAATGAGGTCCAGCTCGTTGTCCTTCATCGATTTCTGCCTCCTCAGCTCCTCCAGTTCTTCACGGAGCTTGCGGACCTCCTCCTCCTGCCCACGGTCCCTCTCGATCCTCAGGACCTCCTTCACGGTGTACTGCTGAGCTCCCTCTTTCATCTCCGTCTCGAGGCCGCGCAGCTTCAGCTTCAGCACCTCCAGGTCGTTCTCCAGGACGTGAGTAGTGCGCCGCTCCTCTGAGAGCTTCTGCTGGACTTTGTGGATCTCCTCATCCAGCTGGGGGTCGGGGACCTTCTTGATCAGCTCCTTCTTGACGATGGTATCTTGGGGCTTCTGTCCCTCCAAGACGTAGATGTCAGTCTGAATGGTTTCGATCTCTCTCTCCAGCTGCTCTCTCCTCTGGATCTCGTCCTCCAGCTGCTTCTTCACCCTCCAGGGCTCTTCACCTTGGGTAGCATGAACGGACTTGACATTCGTGGCCTGGATAGGGGAGATCTCGGGTTGCTATGGAAGGACATTTGGGATTATTACATATATTCATGTATTTCTTTTATGTTATTGTAGTGACATCGTTACCAGGGAATATTTAACCTGTTTTAGAAGACTGTCTGCAAATTCCAGATTCTGCAACCTCTGACTGTTCACAGCGTTGACCTCGGTGAACTTTGCCTCGATGGCAGCTTCCTGTCAGATTCAAAATGACACAGACAGCACATAAGTACAAATAATATATTCTATTCGAGGGATAGCATCTGGCGCAGACACATGAAGCACATACGGAAGTGAGAAAACATGCAGTTCACAGGGAGGCCACTGGGGGGCTGACTTCTAAAGGGAGAAAATCCCCATAGACTTGGATGTTAAAATGGTCAACTTTAGAGCTGAATAAAACATGTTTAAAGTCTCACCTCCGCCCTGACTGTGTTAGCAGGTGATTCCAGTCTACTCCTCTTGTACGTGTGAGGTACGAGTCCGTCCTCCAAATCCAGGATGGACCTGAACTTCTCAGTTTCAATTTCATAGTCCTGCAAGGAAGAATCAAAACACACCATCAAATCATCAAATCCTCTTCGATACACAAACAGGATTAGGATTACATTAATTTAATACCCTCTTGAATTGAGGACAACGATGTCCACTTCACAAAAAACGTTTTAACTTAACAGATTAATATTTTTCCTTCTGTTTTTTGCATAAATGTCTCAAACAACTTTAGCCCTATTCAAAACGACCAAACATTCAATCGTTTTGAGGATTTTAAGGCTTTAAATGCCAGTTTGATTACTTGCCATTCAAAAATGAGCTATTTTCCCCCCCAAAAAAGCAAAGTGGCTGGGGGATTAGTTTTAAATCAGCGGTGGGTATGTCAGTGTTTACCCAATATACTGACTATACTGGCATTTATAGTTTTTGTGTACCATTAGATTTAGAATTTACGACTCTCTTAAGTCACTAGCGGAAGAAAACGTCCCTTTGACTCCCATTGCGAATTAGAAATGCCATAAAGTCAATATTTTTGGGTAAACTTATGACAAACTGTGACAGCAAGTAATCAAACTGGCACTTAAAGGGTTAAAATCCTCAAAATGATTGAATGTTTGGTAGTTTTGACATTTATGCATAAAAAGAGAAAAACATATTATTCAGTTGAAGTTTTTATAGCAGGTTTTTGGAAGTGGACATTTTTGTCCTTTGGACAAGAGGGTAGTACATTTGTTTCACTGTGTTCTGGTGGTCTATTTATTATTTTTTTATTTGCCATGAGAGAGACCCTATTACAAATAATTGTGCCATTGGCACAAACAGAAATGACAGCCATGAAGAGGTCAAATCTGCTCATTTTGATGCATGAGGGTAAATATCTCATATCTTACTTTGACAGCTTGTTGGTACAGCTGGCCATTTTTGGAGACATTGTTCAAGTCGGACTCCTTCCTTGCGATATCAGAGAGCAGGTTCTGTATAAAATACAATAAAAGATCAGTCAACCAATCATGTGGTGAAACATTATGATACAGCAGGAACTTTTACATGGCCTCTCACCCTCTGATTCTTCAGCTTGGTCTCCAGCTGCCTGGAGTCGTCGGTCTCTTTGGGCTCGTAGTTGGGGACACGAGACAACCAGCTGTTCAGATTGTCGTAATCGTTGCGGTAATTGTTGTACGACATCTTAGCTCTCTGCAGGCTCTGAGACCTGCAATGCAAAGAGTGTTCAGTTACTTCCGTCTGATGCAACGACCCCCTCAGACCTGGGGTGGGCAATTATTTTTCCATTTTCAAATGTGTGTCAGGAAAATAATTTGACATTCTGACGCCCCCCCCCCCCCCCCCCCCCAAAACAAGAATTATTTGAAAATTAGAGAGTTTTGTTTTGTAGACAATACCAGTCCATTTATACAAACAAAATAAATACAGAAAAATACTGATTTACAAGCAAATTGGACTGGAAATAAATAGGGGTGGTTTTCTTAAGTGGGACTTTTATTTTGAAGGCTAAGAATGCAAGGAGGGGGCGGGGCTGTGAACGAGGCTACTGAGTTGATTGGGCTCCATCCTCCCATTTAAACGTTGAGCAAGACAGAATCTCACACACTCAGTAGAAGGAACCATTTCAAAATAAACACATATTTTGGCTATGTATAAAACAGTGCAGCTCGTACTCGAATCAATTGCTCCCTTTCCACAGTACCTACTCGGCTTGACTCAACTATACTCGGTTTTTAGCGTGTTCTGTTAGTACCTGGTACCGAGTACATTTTAGTGCCTGCTCGGCTGAGGTTCCGAGCAAGCCAAGTCGGGCGAGAGTGTGATGTGAACCTACTGCGAGCCACTGATTAGCAAGGGGTGGCGTCACAGGATGAGTCATTAAGAGTGACTCGTTCACAAGAATCCAACCTACCATATTTAACCCTTAGGTGCACCTTTAAAAAATGTATGCGATTACGGCTTCAACACAAAAACTGCATCCAGCATCAATCCTCATCAGACATACATTTTAAAAATGTTTAACCCTTCAATTTTCATGTTTTCGTCATGATGTGCCTCCATTTTATGATCTAAAAAACACAATAATTGATTTATTGTCAATATACTTCATGCAAACTGGATTTTTTGGGTTTGATTGTTGAAACTTGGCATATGTGACAGAAATGCATATTCTGCTGTCCACACTGAATCCCTAAAGACTGAAAGTCTCAATGATAAAGAATAATGGTATAATTATGAAACAAAGGCAGTAACAGCCCAATTCATGTAGGAATTGGTAATATAATAATGAAGTATTTTCTCCATTTGCCATAAATGATAAAATGATGTCATCAGGAAGAAAATCTCTCCGACCACAGACTTAAAGCCCCGAGCCTCAAATGAAGCAAATAAATGAGCAGATGCATGTTTTATACTGCTTGTTTGAGCAGGATGAACAATTGTGAGTTGAATGGGTTTCAATCTGCACCTTTTTGCACCAAACTTCAGAACACTCAAAAATCTCAACCTCGTATAAATCCTGAACAATATGGGTGAAAAAAGGGGCTAGAAGAATCGAAGTATCAGGGAAAAATCCAGGCATGTTACTCCAATTTCTCATACTCCAGATCTCCAATCTCAAACAGATTAAAGGTGCAGTGCAAGACTTTTGTCATTTTTGTCACTTCGAAAAATATCACAAAACAATTGTTTTTACGGTAGCCCAGAGTTGTAAAAGTGGACATAATAAGCATCTTTTGAGTTTTAATGACAACTGAAGTCTACCATAGGTTCTCATGAATGATCAGAAGAGTGAGGGTGAGGTGATGGATACAACATGCGACTTCACCTCTAGATGTCACCAAATGTTACACGCGGCACCTTTAAGGAAATCGGAGGATGCTGTTTACATGAGCACTTGAATAATCAGATAACTCAAATAATCAGATAATGACTGGTTTTTAGTGTCGTGTAAATCGGCTCACTGTTGAGCCAACGTAGCCAGTGCTGACTGATACTGTACGACGGCACTGGAGTTTCGGCGCGCCCTTCTATGACGACGCCGTCCACATTGAGGTGGTACTCAATTGTTATGGAAATGGGGCTAGTGTCGAGTCGAGTCAAGCTGAGTCCAGTCGTGTTGTACTATGGAACAGCAGCAAATGTTCCCCTTCCCCCCTTCCGGTCTTTGACCCTCTCACCTGGTGTCGATCTGCCTGTTGAGGTTGTTGAAGCGCTTGTTGAGCTTCTGGACGTCGGCCTCCTGCCTCTCAATGTCGGGGCAGTGCTCCTGGAAGTTGGCGGCCATGTTGTCGCAGCTGCTCTTGGCCAAGCGCAGGTTCTGCTCCGTGTCGGAGACAATTGACCTCCTGGACCTCAGGTCGGAGGAAATATCCTGAGGGTCGCAAATTAAACTGATTTTACACAAGATTCATTACTTTCATGGGGCAGAGCTTGATGAAACCCTATATTTGATTTGATTGATAGGCGTGTGTCATGGTGTTAGTCGCTCAAGTGAACACTTCTAAAGCCTCGTCCACACGGAGACGAGGACGATCTTTTTTCAATTGGGCATGAACAAAAATTCTGGCAGGATGTAGTACAGCCTCCAGGCCTGAGAGGTGCTCTAACGCTGACAGTGAATTACGCCAAAAACAGAGAAGAAGACACGGAGCATGCGCACTAAAGAAAAAGAGGTATGAGAAGGAGAAGAAAAGGGATATGATGTCGGTGATGGAAAAGAATGCGCAAGCATGAAAGGAGACGTTCGTGTGGACCGATGACGCTCCGAACACATTGGACTAAAAGTAATCCGACATTGTTGTTGTTGTTGTTGTTGGTGGTGGTGGTAGGTTAGGGCAGGTGGGTGAAGTGAAATGTTTCGGTGAAAGTATTTTATTGAATGTGCGTTCCACTTGGGAACGCCGAATACGAGGCGCAAAGACATCGCTGTTTGAGACCGTGTCCCAAAGTGGGAATATCTCAAGGCCTCTGGACGACTGCATCTCTCACACCTCTCTCCCTTCACCTGCGCGCGCTAACCCACCAACAACAACAATAACAATGGCGGATTACTTGTAGTCCAATGTGTACGGAGCCGAAGTTCTACCTTGTCGGTGGTCCACACCAACGTCACCTTTCATGTCCGCGCATTCCTTTCCGCCACCGTCAGCGAATCCTTCTCCTTCTCATTCTGATACCTCTTTTTCTTCGTGTGTTTGTTTACATCGGAACGCATATTCCATAAAATACTTCCACCGCGCCTTCACCAGAAATGTATCTTTGTGTGGGCGGGGCCTAAACTGTGGCCAAAGCATTAAAAGGAACTTACAGCTAATTCCCGCTGTGTCTTCTCCAGAGAGGAGAGGTCGGCTGGAGCGACCTCCTCCCTGGCCAGCTTGTTCTCGTAGGTGGAAAGAAGAGTCTTTCCGTTCTGAAGGGACGTCTCCAATTGGTTGGAATTCTTCAGTCTAAAAAACAGAATAAAAATGTTGGTATGCATGTACAAGCCTATCAGAGGTTACTTGAGGTACATATGAATTCCTTACTTCTCCTGGGAGCCCTGGAGAAGCTCTTCAATCTTGGCGTATTTCTTGTTGGCCTCGTCCACCTTGCTGTGCAGCTGAGGGGAGCTGGCACTATTGGGGTTGGACACTAGGAAGTTCTTGGCCTCCTGCACTTTAGAGGTTTTCTCAGGTTCGATCCTGTTGACGGCTAAAGCGATGTCCTGCGACGCACACAAACACATAACTTCAGTTCATGTGTGACATGAATACTGAGGGGCAACCTCCAGTGCAGATGGATGAAGCACAATAGGAAGTGAAAAAACATGCAGTTCATAGGGGGGCCACTGGGGGGCAAATCCCCACAGACTCGCATGTTAGAATGGTCAACTTCAGAGGTGAATGAAACATTTTTACAGCTTTTATTTTCTTCCATGACAACTGTGCAGGGGGTGATTTCTTTTCTAACTTGTTGATTTTTATTTTATCGAATGAAATTGCGCATATTTGACCGACAGCTGGGCCGACCTGGCACGTACTGCGGGTGATGCGACGGCACCATGAGCCCACCCACAGCTCTGAGTGTGTTCTGCTTCTATGACCGTTTTGGGATGAACCAGGAAGTAGGAGGAGTTAGGCATTGGCAAGATGGTGACGAGTGACTTGGCCCACAATTTGCTTCAAATGCAAACGCTACATGCATCCTTATTGACAGTTTCTGGGTGAAACAGAATGACAGGAAGTGAAAGGTCATACCCTCATATCCTGCAGGCGATCAGCGCTGTCCTGCAGTGGCCTGTTCTGCTCCAGGGGGGGGCGCACTTTCTGGTAAATGGCCTTCTCCTGTTTGTCCAGGTCACCAACGACCTTATCCAGACCAGCCATCAGCTGACGGCACTGCTGCTCCTGTTTGTCTGTGGTCAAACACACACACAGACACACAAACACACACACAGACACACACACACACACAATGTCAAACAATGAAGTGTGTTATTCAGATTCAAAACATGTTCAACGGGACATGACATTATAATTGAATCTAAAATGACATCCGACTGCTTGTGTACATGTGTTCATCTGTCCATGTGTGCTTGTGTAAATATGTGCATGTGTGTATGTATGCATTTGTGCATGTGTTTATGTGTAGATGTGTACATACACTATGTGCTTGTGTACATGTACTGTATTCATGTGTGCATGTGAGCAGTGAGGCTGCTCACTGTCCCACATGCTCCTGGCCCGTGGGCCAAATCTGGCGCACATCATTTTATGTGGCCGATGAGAGATTAAAGGTGTACGATTGTCTAAAAATAAAAGTCTGAAAGTATGCAAATTCATTGACAATATTTGTAACTTTTTTTTGTATTCTCTAATATGTTGAGGAGTAATGACATGTGGTCCAAATTACAATCGGCCCCTTGAGAGCAGCCATAATGCTGATGTGGCCCTCAGTGAAAATGAGTTTGACAACCCTGATCTACGATGAGAACAGTCCTGTGGACAGGACGTGGAGATGATACCACGGTGGTGCAGTTATCTATTGGTGGTGATCACTTCCATACATGTTATGATGCTGAAACAGAATAATGGTGGTAACGTGTACAGAAAGCAGAAGGTCATGGGTTCCGTACCGGTGCCACTGTCCTTCTTCAGCTCATCGAAGCGCTTCAGCAGAGTGGACTTGCTGCTCGCCACTTTCTGTTTAACCGCCTTCTGCTGGCTGGCCAGGCTACAACCACACAACACGACACACCGTTACAGTCACGCCCCCTTTGAGATATTCATCCAGCGCAAGTCTTTGGGAACACACTCACTTGTCAGAAACGGCAACTGCCTCAGGGTCAGTGGGGGGGATGAGGAAGCAGACGCCCGGGGCTGTGAGCTTATGTCCGGCCACGTCCTTCATGTCCCACTTGGCTCCGTTGTTGCGGAGCAGAGTGTACCTCTCCCCTCGCACGATCTGCCCCTGCACATGTACAACAATCACAATATGACATTTAGAGCTGCAAGTAAAAGAATATCTATCTATCTATCTATCTATATCTATATATATAGAAATAAAAAATAATAGGATATGTGAAATATCTATAAAGAAATAACAACAAAAACAAAAGTATATATGACAGTATCTATATTTGTTCATTTTTCAACTTATCACAAATATTCATGTCTTGTGTGTGTGTGTGTGTGTGTGCGAGAGTGTCAGTGTGCGTGTGTGTCTGCCGGCGTGCATCTTTTGACAAGCATAAGCGACCACTACATACCGCTACGTTCATTACGCTAACATACACTGAACAAAAATATAAAGGCAACGCTTTTGTTTTTGCTCCCATTTTTCATGAGCTGAACTAAAAGATCGAAAACATTTACACAAAATACCTATCTCTCTCAAATATTGTTCACAAATCTGTCTAAATCGATGTGCCTTAGGCTGGCCACAATAAAAGGCCACTCTGAAATGTTCAGTTCTATCACACAGAACAATGCCACAGATGTTGCAAATTTTGAGGGACCATACAATTGCCAAGCTGACTGCAGGAATGTCCATCAGGGCTGTTGCCCGTGAATTGAATGTTCATTTCTCTGCCGTAAGCTGTCTCCAAAGGCGTTTCAGAGAATTTGGCAGTACATCCAACCGGCCTCACAACCGCAGACCACCTGTAACCACACGGGCCCAGGACCTCCACATCCCGCCACCTGGACAGCTGCTGCAACAATTGGTTTTGGTAACCAAAATAATTTCTGTACAAACTGTCAGAAAGCGTCTCAGGGAAGCTCATCTGCATGCTCGTCGTCCCCATTGGGGTCTCGACCTGACGGCAGTTCGTCATTGTAACCGACTTGAGTGGGCGAATGCTCACATTCGATGGTGTCAATGGGAAGTGAATACCTCTCCAACGTGAGAGGTGTTCACTTCCCATTATCCACACCAACAGTCCCCATAGTAGCTCAACTAAGGGTGCACACGCAGTTGGTAGTGATGGGAATGGGAAGAGCCAGCTCTTTCGGCTCCCAATTTGTTTTTTGTTGCATAAACCTATTACCAAATGATGTGTTGCGTAAAATTAATTACTAATGTAAAAATGTACATTATATCAAATGTTTATCATTCATTGGCTTTATTTTTAAGTCCTAACTGAACTGTTACGAAAAATAAATTATAATATAACAATATATTATAAAATACAAAAACAATGACCCATCTAAGTAGACAACGAGGTCAAATCTCTGCATGTACATTTCTAACTGTGAGGGAAAAATCTCACCCTTTGATGGGTCACAACAACTGTTCTCCTTAGGATCTGAAGCCGAAGGTTGGCTCTGAGGTCAGCAGTGTGGCGCCATTTAAGACCATCATGTCTCTTCATTTTACGCAACACATCATTTGGTAATAGGTTTATGCAACAAAAAACCAATTGGGAGCCGAAAGAGCTGGCTCTTCCCATTCCCATCACTACCAACTGCGTGTGCATCCTTAGTTGGGCTACTATGGGGACTGTTGGTGTGGATAATGGGAAGTGAACACCTCTCCAACGTGCCAGACACCATCGAATGTGAGCATTCGCCCACTCAAGTCGGTTACAATGACGAACTGCCGTCAGGTCGAGACCCCAATGGGGACGAAGAGCATGCAGATGAGCTTCCCTGAGACGCTTTCTGACAGTTTGTGCAGAAATTCTTTTGGTTACCAAAACCAATTGTTGCAGCAGCTGTCCAGGTGGCTGGTCTCAGACGATCTTGGAGGTGAACATGCTGGATGTGGAGGTCCTGGGCCCATGTGGTTACAGGTGGTCTGCGGTTGTGAGGCCAGTTGGATGTACTGAACATTCAATTCACGGGCAACAGCTCCGGTGGACATTCCTGCAGTCAGCATGGCAATTGCATGGTCCCGGCAAAGGAGAAGTGCGCACTAACACAGATTTAAACAGATCTGTGAACAACATTTGAGACAAATAGGTCTTTTGTGTATATAGAAAATGTTTTCGATCTCTGAGTTCGGCTCATGAAAAATGGCAAAAAAAAACAAAAGTGTTGCGTTTATATACTTGTTCAGTGTATTAGCAGTAGCCCAATGGTCTAAATCAGTCACTTGTTTTCCTGTGACAACTGCACGGGGAGCGGCCTGGCGACGAGGGACCCACAATTTGCCATACAACCACTCCTCTGAAACCAACGGGTGACGTCACAGATGCTAAGTCCATCTTTTTAGACAGTCTATGCACGTACCTCGTCGGTGTCGAACTCGCACAGAGCTTCGATGGGCAGCAGCTTCTGAGGAGTCTCTCTGCGGTACTTCAGGGGCATCACCTGCATGCTGCGCTTCTGCAGAGCCTTCACCCGCTCATCAAAGTGCTCCATGGCCTTGGCTTGGTCCTACACACACACACACACATACACACAGTATAATCCTCTGTTGTGGAAGAATGTTATCCATGATCACATGACAAGAAGGATGCTCACATCCAGCTCTCGGATCAGACCCTCCATCTGATACACATCCTTGAAGTCTGGGTTGTACTTCTGGTTGACCTCGGTATCCAGGCGCTTCAGTAGGTCCTGCGTGTCACGGGCCTCCTTCTGGTACTACACACACACACACACACACACACACACACACACACACACACGTTTTAACAGGGGCAGCTCATCTGTGCATATGCGACCATGAGTATGTCATTGTGTATTTATACCTTGTGGTACTCGTCCATGTGCTTCAGGTGGTTCTCCTCACAGATGAGCAGGTTCAGGTATTCCTTCCAGTCAGCATGGACCGCCTCCATGTGAGCCTGTCCGCAGAGTGTGGGGGGGGAACAGGAAATGTGATGTATAATGACCACCACCTACGTGTTCTCACTGAGATAACTCACTTCCTGTCGGTTATTAGATCCAAAACATACAAAAAAAAGAAAACCAACGTGTCTCTGATCATCCAGCCAGCACGTGGTCAGACTCTGAGGGGCAACCTCCAGTGCAGACAAATGAAGCACATAAGGAAGTGAAGAAACTTGCAGTTCATAGGGTGGCCACTTGAGGCAGCAAATCCCTATAGACTCCCATGTTAGAAATGGTCAACTTTAGAGGTGAATGAAACATGTTTAAAGCCTAGTACAAACTTCGGTTTTGGTCTCAGTCAGTCACATG
The DNA here is from genome assembly GCA_016785325.1 of Chascanopsetta lugubris. NCBI lineage: Eukaryota > Metazoa > Chordata > Actinopteri > Pleuronectiformes > Bothidae > Chascanopsetta > Chascanopsetta lugubris. Next base: position 58,784 of record JAFBJT010076469.1, read on the forward strand.
TTTACTCGTGACAGCCGTACGGGGGGGGGGGGTGACGATTTTTTTTACTTGCTTATTTTTATTCTATCACAATTGAAATTGTGCATATTTGAGGGCGTGGCCTCTTGACTGACACCTGGGACAACCTGGCACGTACTGCAGGTGATGCGACGGCACCATGGGCCAACCTACAGCTCTGTGTGTGTGTTCCGCCTCTTTGTCCCTTTTTGGATCAGACACATGTCATGTGCAGCACTTGGGGGACGACGGTGGCTCAGTGGCTAGAGCAGTCACCTTCGGAAGCAAAAGGTCACTGGTTCGAATCCCACTTGGATCCTGCTGCAGAGTCATTGGCCCTGGCAGTGATACCCCCACTGGTAGAGATACCCTGTGACCCAGACTACTGGATAAGCAGTTGAAGATGACATGACTTGGGAACTTTGGGAACTGGGAGCCGTATCTACAGCAGCTAGTCTTTGTGTAGCAGAGCAGATGGGTCTGTACCTCGATGACGTTCTTTCCTGGATGATCTGAAGCCACCAACTTCTCTCCGTCGTCGTTCAGCTTGGTGACAGTGGCCTCCTTGGACTCCAGACATTTGCTGATGAAGTTCTGTCGGCAGGCGAGACAGTCGGAGTAAAATCAGATTCGTCCTATCGTGTTTGAAAACACTAGCTGCGTACCATTAAGGTGCACCCCAGGAGTAACGACTGAGATGCCGAGTCGCGGCAGCAAACATGGCTAACTAAGATGCTAAGTGACAGCAGCTAACGTGGCTAACTAAGATGCTAAGTCACAGCAGCTAACGTGGCTAACTAAGATGCTAAGTCACAGCAGCTAACGTGGCTAACTAAGATGCTAAGTCACAGCAGCTAATGTGGCTAACTAAGATGCTAAGTCACAGCAGCTGAAGTGGCTAACTAAGATGCTAAGTCACAGCAGCTAACGTGGCTAACGAATATGCTAAGTCACAGCAGCTAACGTGGCTAACGAATATGCCAAGTCACAGCAGCTAAAGCGACTAAGGTGCTTGGTTCACAAAACCAGAGGTTTTTAATCCAGCGCCACAAAACGTCGGTCTCGGCGCTTTTGAGTGTGCATTTGAAGCGTCCTGTGAAATGGGACGGTGTAGTCGCGCCGCCGTGACGACAGCAGCCTCCAAATGCACACTCGGAGGTGCGAGGGCACCCGAAACGAGACACAGCTCTGGTTTTGAGGGACGTTGCCGAGTGCGCGTCTGCCCCCCTCTGTCACCTCGTACTGCCTCTGGCGAGCAGGGTAGTCCAGGTTGGCGTCGCTCCAGTCGTAGTTGATCCGCTCGTCCGCCTGCTGGTCCATCCAGTAGAGCTCGTTGGTGCAGCGCTGCATGTAGTCCCTCAGGCTCAGCAGGTCTCGCTGGCGAGCGCTGGAGTTAGCCTGAGCACAGAGAGGTGGTCGATACAGTACGGTGGTCTATAGGAACGGTTCTCAACTGCTCTGGGTTGAGGACCCCTCTGTGTGTACGATTTCCGTCACTTCCAGAAAGATTCCAAAACAATATCATACTGACATTTTCATGAATTTGCAATCACTAAAATGTTTTTGTTTCTTTTAAATACCCTTAAATGAGGTCATGTATATATATATATATTTACACGAGGAGGGGGTCCTCCCCACGGGGGCCGCCATGTTTTAGCCCAGAGTGGACGGACTAAACATCTTTTGAGTTTGAATGACAACTGAAGTCGACCATCGGTTCTCCTGAATGCTCACAGGGTGAGGGTAAGGTGATGGACAAGTCACAACATGCAACCTCACCTCTAGATGTCACCAATTCTTACACACTGCACCTTTAATGACGAGCCCCCAAACCCAAATCGAGGAAATTGTTCAACTTTTCAAATATATTCAACGAAAGCATTGTGCAGTTTGAACCTGAGATAGTACAGAATATCACAGTATGTTTAAAAAGTAAGCTTGATGAAAAAACGACCCGCAGGAGGGCAAGGCTAGAGAGGGCAATATTTGATTAAAGTAGCTGCATTTTAGTTAAAAACCAAAAAGAGCATCTTAGGGACAGACTGTTAAGGAGTGTGACGGCACATACACACAGTAGTGGTCTACAGTGATTGTGATGTCGATATTGCACATATACACACACACACACACGCACGCACACGCACACACACACACACACGTATCAGCAAATGGGAATTGATGAAAAATTGAAATAATATAATTTAGTTTTTATGACAAATATCAAATGTTGATTTTAGTCTAGAAAGCTGATAACTATACATTTATATATATATATATACATATACAAACCCACACACACACTATGGCTTGTACCTTGTCTCCTCCGGCGGAGATATGAGGAGCCAGAGCCTCCACCTCACTGTGGAAGATGTTGTGTTCCTCCACCTCGTTCTCCACAGACGGCAGGTCCTGTCCGAAGCCCTTGTTCTTCAAGTTGTCCTGGACAGGGAGACAAAGTAGACGTTCTAGTCCTCCCAACATTTCAGTTTGAGACAGCTGAACTTAACTTGATCCCGAAACCATCTGTATTTCAATAAATATCGTGGTCTGATTTGGTGGCATATCAACACTTGTGATAAAGCCCAGGACACAAACGAATGCCCTCTGACACTTACTTTTTCCAAATATACAAATTCCAATTAGAATTGATTTGCTGTCATTCAATAAATGATTGCAGTGCTGGCATTGATTTCATGACTGTTTCAAGTGCTGTATGTCACAGTGGCCAGCAGGTCTCACTGTGGAGTGTTGGTCTCCTGAGCTCATCCACCTGTTTTTTCACTGAGGGGTGTGGGGGGGGGGCGGGGGGGGGGGGGGGCTACAAGGGGGGGTGGGGGACAGATACAGTGGGGGGGGGGGGGGGGGTGCTACAATGAGAGATGGGGTACAGATACGGTCCCTACTATTTTTTCGTCCATCATGTTGCCCCAGTTGATGGTGGGCATCCCCTCGGTCCGGACCAGGTGGTAGATGCGGTCGTGGTCCTCCCTCAACTTCATCACCCTCTCCCTCAGCTGCCTCATGCTAAGGACAAGCACATCAACCAATCAACAAACACAATTACAATATTTGGTTTCTAAACACAGATTTTCACAAACAGAGCCTCAGCGATAGAATGTGTTCAAATGACATGTTTGATCAGGAGCAGAGTGAAAGCTGTAACCGCCCCTCAGTGTTTTGATGAAGCGCGCCGTGTGTACAAGTCACTGCATGACATTCAGCTCAGACCTGCTAATGTTTGAACATGAGACGTTACAGACTGTTTGTCTTCAAACAAAGAGTTGGAAGACACACAAACCAAAAGAGCCTGCAGCTAAAGATACGACATGTGATCAACTTTAAAGGGGCAGTGTGTACCATTTGGTGACACCTAGTGGTGAAGTCGCACGTCGTGCCCGTCACGTCGCCCCCGCCCTTCCGAGCACGTATCAGAACCTACGATTCTACGATTCACTTAGCAGATGCGTTTGTTCGAAGCGACGCACACCACAAGATCTGCACACGGGTGAGGTGGTGCAGGCTGCTTTAAGTCCCATTGAACACATGTGCTGACAAGCTATGTCGAGGTAGAGAGAGATGTTTTTTGTTTTTTTAAGACATGAAAGTGCCAACATCACTGTGTCGTCGTGAAAAAAAACATCCATATAAAAATCTGCAATCTCATCATTTAACATGCTATTGTCGTCAACAATGTTACAATCATCTTGAGCTTAAGAGTCAAGAGTCAGGATTAAGTGCAGGGGTGTTCATGAAAAAGCTTTAGCTTTTTTCTTGAAAGTAGAAAGTGATGTAAATAGACATTAATGGGCTCATTTAAAGGGAATGGCCCTGTGTGTACTGGTAGAAATACCACACGACCCAGAATACTGGGTAAACGGCAGAAGATGACATGACATGACGTCATTTGCATGCGATGGGGAAAAAAGTGACACAGGTGTTTGGAACTTTGTGAGGAGAGTGAGATGGACTCACTCCTGCTCGATCATCTCAGCCTGTGGATGGCGCAGGCGCTTGGCGTTGACGGCGTCGTCGTCCAGGCCGGTGAGCAGCTCCAGAGAGTTGAGGATCCTCTTGTTGGTGTCATCCTGGTACAGCGGCTGCTTCCCCTCGTTGATCTTGCTCACATCCTGCAGGTAATGACAAGCATCAGTCAGGTGAACAAAGACGAACGCTGATAAAGATCGAACGACCATAAATATTTCACTCTACACACGCACACAGAGAGAGGGAGGGAGGGAGGGGGAGAGAGAGAGAGAGAGAGAGAGAGAGAGAGAGAGAGAGAGAGAGAGAGAGAGAGAGAGAGAGAGAGAGAGAGAGAGAGAGAGAGAGAGAGAGAGAGAGAGAGAGAGAGAGAGAGAGAGAGAGAGACATGTGATCTGATGTAAACAGAAACATCTTCACAGACTCACTAAAGATTGTTTTACACTCTCAGTGTGTTCACACCAAGGGGCAACCTCAGGTGCAGACGGATGGAGCACAAGAACTTGCAGTTCATAGGGTGGCCACTGGGGGCTGGCTCCAAAAGGGAGCAAATCCCAATAGAGTCCCATGTTAAAATGATCAACTTCAGAGGTGAATGAAACATGTTTGAAGTCTGGTACAAACTTCGGTTTTGGTCTCAATCAGTCAGTGTTACCGTGACAACTGTGCGGGTGGTGATTTTTTTTTTTATTGAGATTTGAAATATGCATTTCTGTAGAGCCAGAAACCACATGCTGTCATGTAAATAAGATCGAGAACACAAGGCTTTTTCGTTTGCTTGACAAAATAATAAAGTATGGACCCATTCTATAGGAAACGTGAGCTTAAATGACTTCGGTTGTGATTTGGTGCTATATACAAAATTAAATTAAATAGGATGAACTCGATCCTGAAGGACCGGTGGGGTGCCCCCCTTATCAGAATGGTAGGGGAAATGTTGATGTAACTTATAGAACATGACACGCCCACGGATGCTGTCACAGTTCCCATTGGGAGAACCTCAATTTCTCAGTTCCGCTGAGAACAGACTTTTCACATTCCGAACCTAGTTCTTCTCTCGTTCTGAAAGCGCTGGCGGGTTTGAAATTTGGTTCAGGAACTGGAGCCGCGCCGGTTCCCTGCCAGTGAGAAAGCCCGAACAGAGGGTCAGGCTTCCACTGTTCAAAAGGTGAATACGGGTGAGAGGTGGAGCCGTGGTGTTAAGTTGCTCTTTGAAGTCCAGGAAGTGTGTCACTGGAGCTTTAACGACAACAGAGTGAAAACATGCAGCGCACACATGACCTTCTCTCCATCGTCACATCACAACCATTAAACCTTTGCTGCATCTTCAACGTGACTGAAAATGTGGGTGAGGTGCGTTACATAGTGCAAGACATATACAACATCACGTATATGAAGAGAAATCAAAACGCTGTTTTCGGACCGTACCTTGTTGAGGTTCTGCTCCACATCGTAGATGTTCTTCTCGACTTTGTCAGCGTTCCTCTGCAGCTTCTCGATCAGGGTGCTCAGCTCGGTGGACGGAGCTCTGGGGGACAGTCACAGGGACAGAGACACTGTCAAATATCATGTGTAGATCTTGTAAGTAGCAAAGTTGCACTCAGTGTTTTCATCAGACCCTTCATCCATGACTCTCAGTTAACATATGTAAACAGACTGCCGGTTTTCCTCTATCCGCAAAAGTGTGGGTGTGTGTAAGCATTACAGGGCTTCAGCTCCACCTACTGTTAAGAAATGTGAATGGACGACACTCTGATGCATTAAAAATCCACTTCAAAATAAAAGCATAGCAGCATCCAAGGTGTGTCGGGAAAATAATTTAACATTCTGCACAGATAAAATTAAAAAAATGATAGAATTAAAAAATGTACCAATCTATTTGAATAATAATTTAAAAAAAAAAGCTAATTCCAAAAGCACATTGGAGTGGAAACAAACGACGGTGGTTTTCTAAAGTGGTGCTCTTATTTTGAAGTAGTAAGAAAGTGAGGGGGGAGGCGCTGTGATATAGTATATTACATATACCTATATGCAGCTATAGGCATGATTGGGCTCCTTCCTCGCATGTAAACATCAAGCACGACAGAATCACACACACACACACGCACACAGGAAATGGAAGCATTTCAAAATAAAAGCACGATTTGGCTCATTTGATCTCGCTTCCTGTAAAACAAACAGTGATATACAACTGCACGTCTTCCATTCATGACTTGATCTCCCCCAGGAGCCTAATACCAATGTGATGAGTCACAGCTCCTCTCCTGCCAATCGGCACTGTCACTCCTCTACGGTCACTATCAAAGCTGAACGCCTGTAACACAGAGTGTGTGACGTTAATGTTCAGTGGTGTGTTCAATGACAGGGCTCTCCCCAGACATTTTCAGAGGGATGTTGCTAGTTGACGGGAGGGGTGGAGGTTCAGACGGTGTGTGTGACAATCAAGGGGAGGGGTGGTGGCGAACTGTTGACGGATAGGGGGCGGGGGTGGGGGTTGGTACAGTGGCGCTAAGACTGTGGTGCGATGGCGCGCCGCCCTTAGTCTATTCTCTAGGGAGGGCCCTGAATGAACTGGCGGGTGGACGAGGACAGTCAGGAGACATGGGCGGCTCCAGAACATGCAGCCGATTCGCTGCTTTGAGAAGCGAAGTGGTCCAGCAGGTTTGACACACCCCGAGCCGTCGGGGAGACAGCTATGGGCTGTGTGCAAGGTGTGTCTGGGTGTGTGGGCTCTACTCTGTCACTTTAGAGTGTTTACACTCTGTGTCTCTGCAGGATCAGCAGATGAAGACTAAATGAGCTGATTCTGGCTCATCACACATTTGGTCTGTATAAATAACTATATGTATATAAATATGTATATATGACTATATATGTAAATGTGTATGTTTAATTGTATATATAAATGTAGATATGATTATATATATATATATATGTATATAAATAAAAATGTGTATATATGTATATATGATGATATAATATGTAAATGTGTATATTTGAGTAGTATAGTGGTATATAAGAGGCACTATGCGCACTGGTGGAAACACCCCAGGACCCGGATGACTGGATGAGTGGTTGAAGGTGACATGAAATCGGTCAAATGCATTGACTTCTAAAAAAAAATTTATATTTTGTCGATCATCGATCTATCTATCGATCTCGTCTCCATTCCATTGATTTCAGTGCATTTGAAATACTAGCACGAACACCATGCGCGCGAATGTGAGTGACTCCAGACAAGGGATCGACAGATTACCCGTCGGACCGATTATCTGCGCCGATTTTGGCGTTTCGACGGATATCGGCATCGGCTCTTCTTTTAATATCCGACGGCCGATAAGACGTCCATTTAAAACTGGGTTCCTTTGGCTCTGATGCAGCCGCTCTGATGACTGGAGCGTGGCTCCGCGTCGCTGCTTGTCCAAAAGCAGGAAGTGATAATGGTCCATCACTCATAACACGTCAGTGTGGCAGCCTGATCCCATTTTATTTTATTATGATCCCATTTTATTTTATTATTTTTAATATTATACAGATCCCATTTTATTTTATTCATTTTATCATTTTTAATTTTATTTAATTTTATTTTTATAGACTTTATATTTAGGGTACCCCTGTTGTTTTCCCCCTTAGCACCACCAGTTGTCCTTCAATCTCGTTGTACATTGTGTATAATGACAATAAAGGCATTCTATTCTATTCTATTCTATTACTCTGTATTTACTGTTCCGCAGAGTAATGTTTCACCAGAAGCGGAGACGAACGGCGCAGAGGGGAACGCCAGCGGCTCATACAACTCTATCGGACTGGACACTGAACGAACACTAAGCTTTGTTTGGAGAAAATTCAACGGACTGTGAACAGTTCGCTTCCGTTAGCTTCCGTTAGCTTCCGTTAGCTTCCGTTAGCTGCCCTGTTTCATGCTGCCGGACGAAGAAGTCACCACGCGCTGAACGTGACTGGGCGAAAACATCCCAACATGCATTGCGCAGTTAAAAGGCGTAAGACAGACATTACTCTCGTTTTGACGCCGAATATTTTCACTTTTACCGCAAATTAACATCGGCTCCAAATATTGGTTATCAACCTCCCCCGTGCCCTATCAATACAATTATCAAACGATAAATGATTGAGTGAGTTTTCATTTTCCCCAAAAAATAAATAGTCAAAACCATCGCGATGCCTCTCTCAGGCCAGTGTAGTTCCTTCTGCGTTCATGCTGGAGAGACATGGCTGTGTGGGTGTGTGCGGGTGTGTGCCTCTGTGTGTGCAGGTGTGCGCCGCAGTGATAGAGTGACGCTCTGGCACACACACACACACACACACACACACACACACACACACACACACACACACACACACACACACACACACACACTCTCTCT